>CAUYON010090673.1:0-22079 GCA_963573935.1 Arctocebus calabarensis
GTTGTTGCTGGATCTTTGTAGGGAGTGAGCCTGTGTAGCTCCTCTAGGACTGCCCCAGCCAGGGAATTCTGGCTGTGGGAGCAGCTCTGGCATGTGGCACGCCTGGATCAAGCAGCAGGGGCGCAGTTCTGGGAGTGCCCAGCACCTGTTGGCCTTTGCAAAGGGAGCCCGTGCCCCCGGCAGTCTCTGGCTGGGAGAAGGGCTCCAGAGGGAGGGAACAGGTCACACCCCTCCTGAGTCTCTGGCCCTATGGTTGGAGTGGTGTGGAGGCAGAGAGGGTAGGGGAGGATGAGGGTTGTTTGGCTCCCAGAGTTTCTGGCCTGGGCAGGCAGGCAGAGGCCTGGCAGGTTCCTAGGGGAGTCCCTGGCCTGTGTGGGTGGCAGGCAGAGGCCCTGTGGGGGTCCCAGGGAGTCCCTGGCTGCTACAGGCCACAGGCCATGGCCTAGTGGGGCACAGATTGGAGCCTCGTGGGAGTCCCTGCAGAGTTTCAGGCCACGGCTGGCAGTGGGCCAAGGCAAGCACTAATGGGGCACACAGGAGTCACAAGGAGTTCCCAGCCATTGCTGATGGCAGGCCAAGGCAAGTGCCAATCAGGGCTGCCTGGGAGTCCTGGCGGAGTTCCTGGCTGCTGCTGGTGGCAGACCAAGATGAGCGCCAATGGGGGCACAGGAGTCCCTGCGGAGTTCCTGGCCAGCAGGTGGTGGGCTCGGCATGGGTAGAGTTCCTGGCCTAGGGGTCGGCAGGGTCTCAGTGAGGCCCCGGAATCTCTTACCTGGCTGGGCTGCCTGGTCCGGCAGACAGGGAGGGTGGTCGCTCCTCAAGTCCTCCTCCCTCAGTTGCGGCAGAGGTCAGGTTCTGGTGCATCAGATAAGGAGGAAAGGGTGTCCTGGAAGTTCAGAATGGTGGAAAACTGTAGTTCAGTTTTTCTGCCTGAACATTGGTTTTTTGGAGTTGCAGCTTGCATCAGCTGAGGCTACCTGCAGTTATCACTTCTCTCTCTTGACTGGGCTCCCAGTCTTCAGCTCAATTGGGCAGTTTCTGGAAGTTATCTTTCCTTTTGGACAGGATCCTCTGTTGGAAGCTGCTTCCAGTTGGCCATCTTGCCCCTCTCTAATTTCTATTATAATTGCTTTTTGAATCTGTAGGTAATTTATAAGTATATTGCTTAATATTAATAAGAATGAAAGATTAATAATAATTAATTCATTACTAAGTATGTAGAGATTTCCTAGATATGATTTTATTATTCCAGGTTAGATATACTATGTCCAGAGAACACAAATCTCTATTCTTTGTAATTTTTTGAAATTTGTTTTATGCCCTCTATATGTAACTGTTTCACATATGCTTGAAAATATAGGGTACTCAGAAATCTCAGCACAATGTCCTATACATACATTTAGGTTAAGTTTGTTAATTTCCTGTTCAAATCCTGTATATTCTTCTCAATTTGTATCTGCTTGTCTTCTTTTCACTAAAAAAAAGATATATTATTCTTTTTATTTGTATATTTTTCTTTATATTCTCCCTGCTTATATAAAAATATGCTTTAGTATTTGTTTTAATAAAAGCTGAATAACAACGAATTCTCTCCTCTTTTTAAATTATCAAAAATATGTTTATTTTATCTCTCTTTTTAAGTGTCTTTTGACCTGGGTGTAGAGTTAAAGCTATTTTCTTTCAGCTTTTTAGGTATATGACTCCAGTGTCTTCTGCCCTCACTGACTTGTGTTGCAATATCAGCCCTGGGCCTTATTCTTGTTTCTTTGAAGACAAAAGAAAAGTTTCATCTTTCCTTTAATCTTTAGAATTTTACCATGATATGCTTATATGCAGATTTCTTTGATTTATCCTGTTTGGGTTTGAATCTTTCACATTTAGGAAATAATATCAATATTTCTTCAAATAATGCTCCTGTCCTCCTTGTTTCTCCAATTATACCCATTTTAGATCTTGTACACATACCCCACATGTTTCTTACATTCTTCTTTTTCATTTTTTTTTTACATGTTCTTTTGTTGGGATATTTTCTCCTGACCTAGCCTCTGCTTCCCCAAATAGCTCTTCTGCTGAGTCAAATTTGCTTTTAAACTCATCCATCGAATTACTAGTTTCTGTCAGTGTACTTTTTAATCTTCAATTACCATTTGACTTTTATTTACAGTCAATTCTCTGGCTAAATTCTCCATCATACTATTTATTTTTAGTACATATTGGTTACTCTTACTATCAAGCCTGTATCCTAAACTACAGTATGTAGATTACTTGTATACTTTCTCCTAATGGATTTTTTTCCTGCTCTTGGTGTTTGTTTTTTTGAGCATCTCTTAACACACCCAATTTTTACCTGAGTGGTAGAAATTATCTATGAAAAATTTCCAGGACTCTGGGTTTCATTATCTTTTGGCAGAAAGGATTTCATTATCTCTTATTAGGCAATTGGGAGAGGTGGAGGTCATGCATTAAACCAGGGAGTGCGATAATTTAAGACAGATTCCATTCCTGGTCAGGCTTTGTCCATTTTGGTTTTCTTTTATTCCCAAGTATATCCTTTCAAGGATACCTAATGAAAGCCTGGAGTGATTATTAGGGACCTTTCTTTCTGACACTCTGTAAAGTTGAACTTTCATGTCCTTTGACCCACAAGACTGCTGAAAGCTCTGCTTTAGGCTTGGCCCCTTAGCTGCTGCCTCTGTCCTCATGTTCCATGCAATGTAGGAACTGATAAATTCTGCAAGGAGAAAAGCAGTACAAAATCTTACACTTACTTCTCCATGATTGAGTTTTGTTCTGGATCTTAATCCCCTAGGCTTGGCTGCTTTATAACTCTGAACTCCCGTGACTTTCTTCCCAGGCCAATGAGACTGCCAAAAGCTAAGCCACTTCTTGCTCAGCCTCTGTGACCTGCGCTTGTAGGAATCAGCAAACATCTTAAAAGGGGGATGAAGGAAGTATCACTGGGTGCCCTCCATTGGTCCTTCAAGGCCTAGCTTCCTCGACTGCCCTCTGATGCCATCATACAACTAATTTGTTTTGTTTTCATTGATATTTTATTCAAAAGTTAGGGTTTTTCTTAACAATTTGGTTAAGGCTGTTTAATAGGTTGACAGACAGTAAGGTGCTGGGTGGGTCAAGGCTGACCGTAGAAGTCCTAGTCATTATCTTTTAAAACGTATCACAAAAAGTGACCTTCAGAAACTCATGCTACCTAGTTGATAATTGGCAGCCTGGTATTTTTTTCTCTGTTAGATAAATACTTCTCAACTAGAGCAACTCCCGTAGCTGAAATTAAGTGGAGACAGAAAGAAAAACCCTATATAGTGTTTGGGTGTATGTTACCCAAGAGAGGACCGGCTCTTATAAATCTTTAAATTTTAATTAAATTCCTGATGTCTTGTTGTGTTAGAAGAATAGTGAGGCCACTGAGGCTGGGCTGTTTAGGCTACATCAGAGAGATTGCCTTGAAATAGTGTTATTTGATATTCATGTTTTTCTTCCCTTCAGAGGTACATTGAGCTGTTCTCTGCAGTTAAACTTCACAGGCAGAGGAAATAGAAGTTTTCAAATAACTCAAAATGGTTCCTAAAACTGCAGTTTTATTTCTTTTAGAATAAGTAAAGTTATATTAGTTGAACAAAGTTTACTTTTTTAAACTCTGTTGTAAACATGGAGATCCAGGTTACAATGATTATTTTAGAAAAAGTAATAAACTGAATATGATGCATATTCCCTGTGCATTGACCTTCTCATTTGAAATAAGAATAATTTCTCATGAATTGGAGTTTAGGACATGACCCTTTAGCTGCCTCTTGGGTACTCTGCTCAAAGTCCTTCCCTTCATCCATTCTCTCAAATTCTATCACTAGCCCAAACCTAGGCAGTTTTCTCCATTAGCCACCCACAGACTCTCCTTTGCATAGGTTCTCAATTCTTTGATTATTTTACGGCAATCTAATAGAGTGAACAATGCAAACCCGAATTTTTCAGGGGAATAGATATAACACAGGATAGATATAACATATAAGCATTTGTCATAAAAGCCAAAGCCAAAATCCTGTGAGATTTGAGCCAAAAGAAGAAGAAGGAAAAAAGTGCTCCTGAGTGATTAAACAGGTCTGAGGCGCTTGCAGTGCTATTTATTCATTAAATGCTAAAACTTAGCACAGATTAATGATACTGAAGATGCTTCTGTGGCTGGTATATAAAATGGTATGTTAAGTTGATGTTGCAAAATGTCATCACATTGTACATCAAATTCATTGAATTCCTTGTTAAACTTGGCAGGAGTGGAAGTGCATTCAAGGACATGTTATTCCATGTTTATGGGGATAATGCTATGAAGAAAATTGCAGTGTACAAGTGGATTCAATGTTTTTGTGAAGATGGAGAAAACATCACTGATGAAGAGAGGTGAGGCTGGCCAATACCAAGTGGAACCAAAGCAAACCTTGCAAAACGTCGTCACCTTGTGCATCAAATCATCACCTGACTGTGAGAAGCACAGCAGACCAAGTAAGCATTGATATAGAAACAGTTAGAAAAATCTTAACTGAAAACCTTGGCATGAGAAAGGTGTGACTCTTATATCTTATGTGCACCAGCTCACAGGGCACTGTCTCTGAGGAAGTTTTTAGCCAATAAATAAATAACTATATTGGAACACCCCACACACACACACACAAACACACACTCACTTGATCTGGCTCCCATGACTTTTTTTCTGTACCTAAAAATAAAGAAAATATTGAAGGGAAAACATTTTGATGATAGCCAGGGCAGATGGCTCTGATGGCCAATCTGGAAAAAGAGTTCCAAAGCTGCTCTGAAGGGTGAACTAGGCCCTGGTGTTGGTGCAGAGCTTCACAGGTGACCATAGAGACATTCAGCAATGAGGTTTGTACTTTTTCTAGAATGAGTTAATGAACCTAATTGTCAGACCTTGTAGATAAGCTTTCTTTAAGAGCCTACTGATTACAAATCCCAACCACTGTAACACTATAACCTTGATGTGCAGCTATTACAGATAAAAAACAAAGAGATTTCATGAAGCCAACACTCATTGGTCTGCCCAAAATGTTAGGAAATATGATAGGATTTAAATATATTGTTTAATTGTTCTTCCACATAATTACTGAACCATGTAATATGAACCATAAAGTGAAAATGCAGAAAAACCAACTCCATTTCAAAGAGGTTTTCTCGAGCAAATACAGGAGGCATCAATGTCACCTGGGAGCTTGATTGACAGGTGCTCAAAGGCCCAGCGCCTTCCCTGTGGTCACCTGTACTTGCTTCTCTTTTGTGCCTTCTCTTTGCTGGTACATCTATGCACCAACATAGAAGTTATGATTTAATTTCTAATGCAAATGAGATTCCTTTAAACATATTTTTTTTATTTTCTTTTTTCACTTAGATAGTATGACTATCCTTCCAGATCAAGCCATAAAAATTACTTCATGCATTTTAAGACCTTCGGATAGTCTCCAAAAATGTTCATCATGCTATAGTAACTATCTCCTGACTGATGAACATTCAAATTAATTTTACATTTTTGTTATTCCAAATGTGGTAGGATAATTTTTTTGAGATATTTGGGCCTGCATTTTTCCTTTTTCCTACCTTGCTGTCACGTTTCAGCATGAAAGAGGACCCCCCAGCACAAGGAGGGAGAGTTGACCTGAGTGGTAAAATGGGAAATGAAGAAGAGGAACACACACGAGACAAGAGATAGGATGGCGTCAGGAGGGCTGACACAGCTGATGACCGCAGTCAGTCCCTGAACTGTGGAAACAGCTTTATTTATACAGTGTCTTAACAAGATTGCATATTTCTTAACACATGGGGTAGAGATCAATCTTCAACAGGAAAAACTGTGCTTGTCAATAACAAAGTATGCATGGGCTATGTGACTTCTGACAGGTGAAAATAATGTTGATAAGGGAGAAGTGGTTGGGGTCACTCCCTGAGCCTTTTCCAGTTTGTGGGGGCCCTGCGGGCCACTACCTTCTCCCCACACTTTGCACTACAATCAGGGATCCTAGACTCAGCCTCAGCAAGATGTGAAGCAGAAATAGCCCAGAAGACCTGCTGTAGACTGAACATTTGTGTTCCCCTAAAATTTATATGTTGAATCCCTAACCCTCAGTGCGACTGCATTTGAAGATGGAACTTTTAAGAAGGTAATTAAGATTAAAGAAGCTATAAGGGTGGAACCCTACTCCAATAGCATTAGTGGCCTTATAAAAACAGATACCAGACAGCTTTCTCTGTCCAGGTGCCTAACAAGAAGCTGGTCATCTGCAATCCAGCAAGAGAGCCCTTACCAGAAATGGAATCCATCAGAGCTCTGATATTAGACTTCCAGTCTCCAGAACTAGGAGGAAGTAAGTTTCTGATATTTAAACTGCCTAGCCTGCCATATTTTATTACTGTAGCCTGAGCAACTCTGTAAGCTCCAGCAAGGAAGGTAATATGTTATTATTAAAAAAGTCTTTTGGCCAGAAACAGGAAGTGAGATTTCCTTCAAGATAAGATGAAACTTCCTAGGGGTTGGCTGGCAGGTAGAAGACTCCAGAGAGGAGGTGGCTGGAAAGATATATTGGTATGGCCAACAGTAGAGGCAGTCTTTCGGAGATAATTATGAAACATACATGACAGCACAGATGTTCCCTTATACCATTATGTTTTATGTTTTTCAGCCTACAAAATGTCATGTATCCAACTCCTATCCCTGTTGGTCATTTATAATTTCTATGCTATAAAAAGCAGTTCACCAACTGCTCTTTATTTTTCACCAACTTTGTATTAGGGATAGCAGTACTTTGACATCTCAGCTGCAGATACCTACTCTCTATTTTCTCTTGATACTGTATATGTTGATAAGTGTTGTAATTTTCACTTTTTAAAGTTGTTTTAAGAGATCAATAATTATTTTCTTAATGAATGTTAACTTTTTTCAGTTCATAAAGTAAGTCATCCTACACTCAGGATATATAAATATTTTTCTAAATTTTATTCTAACAGGTTATAGTTTTATTTGTTATATTGAGATCCCACTTGGATGTATTTATAGAGTGAAAAGTTAGATTTTTATTTTCTTCCACATAAAAAGAGAACTTTATGAACATGAGTCATCAACAAATTTACTTTATCCATTGATCTGTAATGCAACCTTTAACAAATAAGTTCTCGTATATATTTGTATCTGATTCTGCAATAACATATTTATTTATTGTTCTAATGGTCCCATACTTTTAAAAAAGTAACATAATTTTTTCCTCTTTTAAAATTGAGATATATTTTACATTCCATAAAGTTTAGTTTTGAAGTGTACAACTCAGTGGTTTTTAGCGGATTCATAAAGTTATGCAAACTATCAATATTATCTAATCCCAAAATGTATTCATTACCCCAAAAAGAAATCCTGTACCCACTAGCAGTCACTCCCAATTTCTCCTCTCCCCCAGCCATTGGCAATCAATAATCTGCTTTCCAACCTTTCCAATTTGCCTATTTGGACATTTAACATAGATGGAGTCACATAATGTGTGGCCTCAATATCTGGCTTTTTTGAATTACCAAAATATTTCCAAGGTCTATCCATGTTTCAGCATGTGTCAGTACTTCACTGCTTTTTACGGCTGGATACTATACTATGGTACAGAAATACCACATTTGTATATCCATCCATTCACCAGTTGGCAGACACTTGGTTTGTTTCTACTTTTCAGCTATTTTGCTATGATTCATATAGTAGTTTTTGTGTTAACATACATTTTTCATTATCATGGTTATATACTTAGGGATGGAATTAGTAGGTCACCCAACAAGTCTGTGTTTTAACATTTTGGGGGAACTACAAAATTGCTTTCAAAGCAACTACAGCATTTTACATTCCCTCATCTGTATGTGAGGATCCCAGTTTCTGCACATACTCACCAACATTTGCCATTGTCCATCTTTTTTATAATATTCATCCTAATATGTGTAAAATTGTACCTTATCATTTTAGTTTGCATTTTCCTAATGACGAAAGACGCTGAGCATCTTTTTATGATCATTGGCTTTTGTATACCTTCTTTGGAGAAATGTCATTTGAAGATTTTTGTCCATTTTTTTTAATAGAATAGCCATTTTGTTGTTAAGTTATAAGATTTCTTTTTTATTCTAGATACTAGGTCTTTATCAGGTACATAAATTGCAAATATTTTCTCCCATTATGTGGATTGTATGCTCACTTTATTAATGGTGTTCTTTCTAACATGCAAGTTTTTTCTTTAATTTTGATGAACTCTATCTCAACTATTTTCTTTGGTTGTTTGCGCTTAAATATCACATTTAAGAGATTATTGCCTAAACTAAGATCACAAGATTTACATCTATGTTTCTTCTAAGAGTTTGTACTGCCAGCTCTCACATTCAGGTCTTTGATCCATTTTGAGTTAACTCTAAATATGGTATGAGGTAAGAGCCTTGCTTCTTTTTGCATGTGTTATCTACTTGTCTCAGGACCATTTCTTGGAAAGATCAGTCTTTCTCCAATAAATTGTCTTGGAATTCTTGTTAAAAATCAATTGTCAATGAATGTACAGGTCTGTTTCTGGACTTTTAATTCTATTCTTTGTTCTGTATATCTATCCCTATGCCAGTACTGTTCAGTTTTGAGTGCTGCAGCTTTGTATTGACACTGGGAAGTGTGAGTTCTCCAACTTTGTTCTCAAAGATTGTTTGTGCTATTCTGGTTTTCTTGAATTTCCATATGAATTTTAGGATCAGCTTGTCATGTTTCAGCAAGAAAAAAATCCACTTGGGATTCTGATGGTCTACAGTGAACATGTAGATCAGTTTGAGATGACTTAGCAATAATAATATTTAGTCTTTCAAAATAGGTTTGTGTTTTCACTTATTGCATTATTTTTCGTTTCTAGCAATGATGTTTTGTAGTTTTACACTGTACAAGGTTTACTTCTTTTCATAAGTTTATTCCTAAGTATTTCATTCCATTTAATACTACTATAAATAGAATTATCTTTTTAATTTGATTGCTCTTTTCTAGTTTATAGAAATACAACTAATTTTTGTATAGGAACATTGTATTCTGAAACTTTGCTGAAATTGTTAATCCTAATAATCTATATGTGTATGTGTATGCTCCTCAGGATTTTCTATACACACAATCATGTCATCTACAAATAGAAATGGGGTTTTTTCACTTCCAGGTCTGGATACCTTTTATTTCTGTTTCTTGCTTCATTGCCTTAGCTAGGACCTCCTGTACAAAGTTTAATTGAAGTGATGTAAGTAAGAGTCCTTGCCTTGTTTCTGATCTAAGTAGTAATGTTTTATTCTCTCACCATTAAATACAATATTACCTGCATATAATAAACTGTACTGACTACAGAATTTTAATATCTGTTAGAGCAAATTCCCACCAACAACTTTTTGAGATTTTTAAGATATACATACACATTTATTTTTCAACACGAAGTTTAAAATCAGCATATCATCTGCAAAAATGTGGGGGACTCTGGTTGCATTAAATACTTATCTCAGTGTGATAGGAATACACATTTTCACAGCATTAGGGCTGATCACTCAGGAACATGGTGTGTTTTCTGGCCTTCATTTATGTTTTTGATTACCAGTTTTATACTTTTCATCATACAGGTCTTTCATTAAAGTTATACACAGACTAATTTATACTTTTTTGTCCTGAGAGTATAAGATTTAAAAAATTATTGCCAATGCATGGAATTGCCCATTTCTTACTCTGTGCTTGGTCTTGACCAAACACTAGTCAGGTTTCTCTTTCCTCTGGACTCCTGATTCTTTTTACTCAACATGCCTTAAAAAAGGACAAAAGGTGGAAAGTGCCCCATTTCTCCACTTCTCCCAGGAACTAGGTGATCGCAGAGAGACCTTTCTGCTGTGAACCTCCCCACTAGTCATTTCCCTTGGTTTTTGCATCTTTTCCTACAAATGTTCTGTTTATCTCTTCACACTCTGCCCTTCTCCTAGAACACAGAAAGCTTTCCTTTCTGACTCTGAGGTGCTCAGAAATTTCTGAGATTGGAACATTCTTCCTATGCACATAGTCTTTCCTTCTAATTAAAATGTCTCTGGTATAAATAACATCTTGGCTGTCATAACTAAAACATTCATTTAGGTTAATATAGCTTTTAATTGAGTTTCTTGTGCTTCTCAGTTTATAATCAAAACATCATCAAATAATTAGAATTTGTCTCTTTTTTCCAAAATTTATACTTCTTATTTCTTTTTCTTGTCTTATTGTATCAGTAAAAAACTGCCCAAAGTCTTGTTGAGTAATAGTGCTATTAGCAAGTGTTGTGTGCTCTTTTCAATGTGATGGAATAGCCTATTATTATATTCAATTTACTGTATCAGTTGAGGTTAGGTTTAAGTACTGTTGAGTTTAACTATGTTTAAGAAAACTTTTCCTTTCCTATTTTACTCAGAGTTTTTTCATCATAAACAAAAATGACTATAATTATAACAAAGGCTATTTTGATAAAATGTCTTAATAATTTCATATTTTCCAATAAGCTGTTAGCATAAGAGTTTTTATGGATAGAATACTCTGGTAAAACTTTCTAGTATATCTGAAATAATATTTACATGTTTGTTTAAAACACTGATGAATTTTGCTTGTAAATGTTTTATCTGGAATTTTTCCATGTTTACAAGTAAAAGTGGCCCATCATTTTCATTTTTTAATGTTCTATCTTTATCAGATTTTGGTAGAAGATACCCATAACTTAAGAACTAAATAAAATGTACTATAAATCAATGTTTTAAAATCTTTTCATATCCTTTTATGCATCAGTCTGCCAAGAAAAAGAACAGAAGAAACCCTGGTAGCAGTCTCCCAATTGTTTCAGGGTCCACTATCTCCATGTTCTTTAAATAACACCTTTCCTGAACTTAGGTCTGGTTCTCTCATAATTCCCACGTCAACTATCCATACTTACTACTATTTCCACACTTTTTCTAACATAATGTTACTAGATTGTACTACATTGTTCTTTACATATGTATATCATCTCCCCAAAGACATTACTGTCATCATAATTGTATTTTCAAGGCATCATTGCTTCCAGAGTATTGTCACCATATGTCCTCTACAAGTGTTGCTGAATTGAAAAGAAATTAATTATACAAAAATTTATGTTTCATATTTTATTAATATTAGACTGCCTCCAAAATCATTTTTCAAATCTATCTAATGGCATTTATTACACTGTTTTATAACTAATGGTGTATGTGTGTCTGTCTCCCACATTCAAGGATGAAAGCTAAGCCTCCTTTATCACACATAACCCCCATGCAGTGTATCACCAGATTCACAACAGGGTAACAATGCCTGACAGTTGTGTGAATCAATAAATTGTATCTACATACCCCCCCCAGTCAATTAACTCATCAACATTCATTAACACATTTTCAAAAGCTGATGTGTCTGAATACAAGTGAAAGCATTGACTTGAAATAGTTGCTCACAACGGCATCCTGAGTCTGGAAGTGGAGGCTCCTCTAGAGCATTGATCACCATCATTAATCAAGCCCAGGCAAGGTTCAAACCCCTGCGCCTGGTATGTAGGGCCGAGGCTTTAACCACTGAGCTATGGAACCCAGCTTCCATTGCTCACCTATAGTAAAAAAACCCTTACCTCCTTACTAAACATGCCCTAGCTAACTCAGAACAGCGTTCATGGCAACATTCTGGTAAGATTAGGTTTGCTGACTTCTCATTTAAAAAGTGTTTGAATATAAAGAAATTAAGAGTAGGCTTGAGTTTGTTTTAGAACCTCTGTGAACAACATATTGTTCTACTTTACAAATAGATCCATCACTTGAAATGTGCTTCAGTGGGTAAATAAAACAAGTTTAAAAGACTTGTAGTAATGCGGACACACTAGCTTTTTCCAAACTGAAATTTTTATCCTGGTATTTTATCATCTCCTCTTCAAATGCTAAGTGACAATTAGAGTCCACATGTCTTTGAAATAATGGATTCTAATTCCAGTGGCAATTCTGAGGCCTCGATTCTTTAAAAAGGAAAATCATTCTTAAAAATAAAGCTGTAATTCATTTTAAGGAGTAAGCTTATATAATGCCTTACAAGGTATGAATAAAGCATTATTAGGGGTTAATAAGAAATTAAAAGTCATAGTGGGGAAAGAAAAGATTCTTGCTTTTGCAAGAGACAGCAGAAGCTAAATGGATAGAAAAAGATAACTGCTTTCCTAAACCAAACACTACAAAAAGAACTCAAGAGGTCTCCTTGCCTAAATAGTCTTACCTGGGATGGATTCCCATATTTCTCTGATATCTCAGCATCAGGAAGGCCCAAGAAAGTCTGGGGATGCTATTAGTTCTCTATCCTATAAAACACACACAAAAAGCACAGGGCTCTAATTACCTGATATTAGAACTGGCAAGATCCTAGAAGTCCACGGAAAACACAGGATTCCCATATCAGAGACTGTAAACTCTTCTCGTGTCCTTATTTCTCTCCTTACACATCTTAGATGCCGCCCATGTCAAGCAGCGAAATCACTCCCTTGCTCACCCCTCACCTTTTCTGACCTATGAGCATTTGGGGCCTTCAGTGTGACCCCCCTGGACTTTCTCCTGCCATGCTGGTGCCCACCCCAGGGCTGTGTTGGCCTCCACTTCCCTCTGACCCTTCAACACCAAATGCCCCAGGCCTCCCTCCATGAACCTCTTCTGTTTTCTATCTATGCTTGTGGGTCCGTGCTCGAGTCCCATCGTTTCAAAAACACTACATGCTGAAGCTCCCGGGTTTCTGTGACTATCCCGAAGCTCTTCCTTGAACTCCAGGCTTCTAAAGCCAACTGTTTACACAGCTCTACTAGGGTGGTTTCTCAAACTCAATATATCCAATGTTAACTTTTACTTTTCCCCCAAATCTGTTCTCCTTTACTTTTTTGTGCTAATATTTCTAGTGCCCAGGCAAAACATTTTGAAATCATCCTTGATTCTTTGCAATCTTTTATAGCCCTCTTTCAATTCCTCTGGAAATTCTTGTAGCCTTGCCTTTGGATAGATCCAAAATCCTACCACTTTTCAACACCTTTTGTGCTACCACTGCCTGAGCCCAAGCCACCGTCTTCTCTCACCTGGATTATTGCTTAGTGACCCTAAGGACTAGATCATCAAATTAGGCCACTAAAATCAAAGGTGTTCTTCAGTATCAAGAGTAGAGATAACAGACATGTCCTAGAACTCCCACTCCGTGTCCTCTCACGATCACTTGAGATTCACTGGCCCTTCTTTCTCTCCTTAGAATCACTTCAACTCTACTCTGAGGTAGCAGATGGCTTTGAAGTGAGGCCTTCAGTAACCTGATTTTCATAGATGGAAAGATTTTGATCATGAAAAATAGCATACATAGCACACTTTATGGAGGCCATGCCCCATAAGTCCATAAATGCCAGGTTTCTTTACCACAAGCATTGCTAGAAACCAGGTACTCCCTGGTGAAAGCACACCAAAGGAAAGGACAGTCCTGCCAGCACTAACTGCTTAGCTTTCTTGCCATTACCATGACTGTAAAGAGAACAGCCTGGGACATTGCCTTCTCTCTTTTCCTAGAGTATGACCCTCACCCTGCTACTCCCCACCAGTAAAGGGAGTGACTGAATTACAGACTTCTCCTTTTATATAAGTAAGATCTAGTTCTTTCCTGAGAGTAGTAATTTTTTTCAATAAATCGATTTTCCTATTCTTATCCTAGCCTCCTCTTTAGTCTATTCTGAAGGAGTGACTGAATTGGCATTTTTAGAAAGTAATTCAGATGATGTCCTTTCTTTGCCAAAAGCCATCCATAGACTGAACCCACTTCTGCCTCAGGACACAGCACTTGCTTTTCCCTTGAGCTGTATCCATCCTCCAGGTGCACTCTGAACCTGCTTTCTCAGCAGCTTCAGGTTGTCCAGAAGTCACACTTCCCTGGCCACCCTATCAAAAATGCAATTTCCTCAGAATAACCACATCACATATCTCACTTCCCTTTGTAGTTTTGATGTTAGAACTTATCACTGCCCAATATATCATTTTTATTTTCTCTCATCCCCGTGGGAATACAGGCTCCATGAGGTTGGTACTTTTTCTTTCTCCTTTTTGGTCTGACCTACTCAGTGATATACTCGGAGCCCACCTGGAAATGTGCCTGGCACACTGGTGTGCAGGAGGAAGTCAACAGACATTTGTTGAATGAATGAATGCATTTCCCCATTCTCAACTTTCTTTACACGTGTGAGTTTTTGAAAAACTTTATCCTTGACAAGAGTAGCTCCTAATATAATCACATTAGTGTTTACTTGCTCAGAGAAACAGCTCTTGGTGTATTCATAAATTCTTTTTCATTTATTTTCCTACGTATAATGTAACATTTTTAGTTTTTCCCTTTTTTAATATATGTTTCTTAACTCTTAAGACTAAAAAGAAATTCATTGTCATCCTTCTTTAGGTCACTTAAGTATTTTATAACATATATGTTATACATATTTGGTATAAAATACCCATTGTTCAGAGGTTAACTTTAGGTATCGCCTTTTAGGTTATTATAGACGATATTTATCTATTATTCCACAATTGTAGTTTTATTTGCCTTTTAACTAAAAGTTAAAAGAAAGCATGAAAAATGTTTAGCTTTTTAAAAATTCCATGTTTTTCTGTCATGAATATCATACACATAAGGGCAAGCGACCAGAGACACACTGGCTAGTCAGGGGAACATTTCCTGAGGTGACCTCATGGAGACAGGCACAGAAACAGGGGTGCAAGGACCCCTTTGCCTGCTGTACTCTCGGTCATCACACAGGGATTTAGAAGGTCTGGACTTCGACTCTGAGCAGGTGACATCATCCTCAGACCTAGAGCTTTTTAAGTGTCATGATTAGGGAAGCACCAGTCCCTCCCCTAGTGTGGCCAGGAACCAGGACACACCAGCAGTAGGAAGTGGCAGAACCTGGTCCCAGACCTGTCCTTCCAGTGCAGCTTCTAGATTTAGGGGAATCACCAACCTTATCCCTGGAACATTTAGGGGCTGTAGCTGTTTGACTGCAACAACGAGGACATCAGCATTCGCGCTCAGGGAAACCCAGGCCTGTCTCCTGGCACAGTTGAGAACAGGGTTCCAAACCCGTGTTTGTCCCCAGTTGATTGAGTAGGGACTGGGTTAATTCCAGATCCCACGGATCTTTTCAGAAGGCCAATCCCTTCCCTTGGCTGTTAGGCCATAAGAAATCAGCCTCAGACCACATGAACCTTACATCTCAATTTTTAATTCACTATCAGAAATTGAAAATTTTTCACTTGAGGTTTTTTCCTATCTTTCTAGTTTACTTAGATTCCTTTGGGCCCCATACATGGTGATTTTGTTAAAATGAAATGACATTAGAAAAGGAAGTTAATTTTCTAATTTTAGTGTCTAAAGTTGGACAGGTGTGTATATGTGGTCAACCTTAATAATTCTGCTATTTGGATTCATAGCTTTGTTTATTTTTTGACTACTTAACCTTTCATGGGATAAAACAAGTAAATTAAATATTCTAAACTATGTGTTGTTTTTTTTTCTGTCAAGGTCTTTGTGTATTTTCTGCAGTTTTGTACTTTTAAATATTCTGTTATTTAGTAGGAAGAAAATAAGTGAACATTAGATGCTGATTTGGGTTTGTACACATTATTTTAAGGACTCCTATTAGGAATTATTTAATTTTTATTTCAACCCTATCTAAATATCATTACCCTAACTTAATTTTGTTTGCCTTTGACTAACTTATTTTAGTCCTTTGATATTTCTGTGCCATTTTGTTCCAGACATAGGTCTTATATCCTGAATTTTATACCTCTTAAAGCCTTCTGAATATCTTTCTGTCCATCTTTTACTTATATTTATAATATAATACTTTGGCCTTAATGCTCTAAATTTATTTTATAATATAAATTCTTGATTTTATTACCTCCTTCTCCTTACTATATTTGCAATGTGTTCTTTTTTTGTTTGTCTCGTGTATTTCTGGGTGTGTTTATCATTATGCTGATATGGGAGATTCATGGTTACCTTGAGATTTATTGGTAATTTGTTTTTCTTGCTTTACTAGTAGCATTTTATAAATTCTTTTATTTTTAGAAATTAAAAAATAAAGTTAGGTAATATTCCTGAGTCCCTCTCTGATGGTTTAGTAAATTTAGGCAACATTTTCATACTCTCAACAACAAAAGGGAAAAGGCAAGTCACTTATTCAGCTACTTTGACCAAAAAGTATTCTTAATGCTCCTGATAATTATTTTTCACATAATATAGAGTTAAATACTCCCTCATGTTATGTACTGATAAGCTCCACAGTTGTTTGACCCAGTTTTCATTTCTCAGCGATTTCAGTGCTCATGGCCGTGCTCCAACTCCTTTTTAGTTTTCACTTCTTATTTCATTTCATTTCCTGTGTGGATGTATTCTATGAGATTGTCAAGGATTTTCTTTCCAAGAGGTCTTGTGGTCATTGTATTTACCAAGTCTTTACCAGTGGAGTAGATCTGTTGCATCATCTATCAGTCGTAGCACGTACACGACAATATACGTAGTACAAGCAATCCCTGGGCCACACTATGTCTTCCCTTCTGGACCCACAGACCCCGCTCTGCTATGGGCAGACCACTGCTGTGCAGTATTCAGTGTTCCGTGAGAAGGAGCCCATCAGACCTGACTTCTTCCTACCGTCACGTCCACAGGAACTTCTGTGCTGTTGTCCACATTCACTAACTTTACAAGGATCTATTCCATTCTCTATAGTTTTCCTTAAAATACTTTCAATGTACAGATTTAGTTCTTTATGTCAAAAATGTTTACTTGATTTGTATCATGGCATGTTTTTAGTTTTATTGCTTCTCACTTTTAAGAATGCCCTTGTGTTCCTGAGGATTTCTGTGAGTCTCTCTGGTTTATCTTTTCTCACAGCACTTTTTATTGTTCTTTCTCATGGTGTTTTCAAATTTACCCTCTATCACCCCGACTTTGTTTTCACCAATACTTTATTTTTATCCCCACCTTCACTGTAGCTGTTTATTTCCGTGGGAGCTTTATTGCTGAAGTTTAGTTTATTAAGGTCTGCCAGCTTAATTTTGAACAATTTACATGGGCTTTTCTTATTTTTATCAATGTCGTCTCTTTAAAGAATTCTTTTATATAGTTACCCTTTAAAATGCTTTTCTTTATTTACATAAAATATTTTTCTGGTAGAGAGAGTATCTTCTTCTAAATTTGCTTTTCTGTTGTCTAGAATAATTCTCTTGAGCAGTCTTTGTCTGCTATTCATTTATTATGCTTATTGCTACTTATATTTTTTGAGATAATATCTCTGCTAATCTTCCATGTGGGTCCTTCCTTCTCATTTTAAAACTAAGATCGTTCTAAAACTGTTCCACCTAGTTTTGCTATTCACTCCAACCTAGGGTGGGGGACTTGGAGGAAGGAAAGATTGGAGTGAGCGAATGATCTGAATTGTTTGTTCTTCTTGCTTTCTGCACGTGTGTGCACGCGCCCATGTTGCTCAACGCACCTTCCCTGCTGCATCCTCCGACTAGGTCTGTCTTTCTGCCTGCGTGATGTCGCTCACATTGTAAAAGTGAGCATGTCACTCAGAGACACCTTTGTGGCTTCCTGTGTTGCTGTTCGTACACAGAGGTCTACAGATATAAAAATGTTAGGTGTTTTTCTTCCTTTTCTTTCCTGCCTTATCTCTAGACTATTTCTCATTGTAAGGAGGCTCATTTTTTAAAAGTTAAGAAAATGCCCTTTATCCTCCAGAACTGTTCCTTCTGCTTTTCTCAGGAGGGGATTTTGACTCATCCCTCTCCGTTCCCCACCTCAGTCCCCAAGGATGTTCTCAGTTTTCCTGTGGCCTGTCTGCCTTATCCAAATGGTAGTTGCTGCAATCTACTTAAAATCTGGAGCTGAATGCAATGGCTTTCAGTAGTTTTGCTCCATGTGGGCCAAGGTTCACCACATATGGCCTTGCTTTGCCGATTAGCCAATTCCTAATTTCTTGAACATATGAGCTTCATAGCTCTTGTTCTCTCTGTTGATAACTGTGGGTTTTAGACAAGGGAATAGAAAAATATATATATGCTATTTCTTACCAAGAACAATTCCAGGGTTCTTTTTTTATGTGTGTTTTTTTTTTAAGCTAATAAATCATTGTCATTCTGCCTGACTACACTCCTAGTCTCTGGTCACATGTCACGTGGGATGGCATCTGCGAACTCGGAGCAGGCTCATGAGTTGCTTAGCAACCAAAAGTTCTATTATTCCTCCCAACAGCCTGCCCCAGCCCTATCCCTGCACGGCCCAGCCTACCCTGCCTCAAAATAGAACGTGTGGTGCCGTGAGTCACTTGAAAATTGTTCTCTTAGAGAAAAGCCCGCTGCTTCCAAAGGGCAGTGCTAATCAGGAAGGAGTTGAGAAGGGGATGTGTTGGATGGGAAGAAGGAAACATCCCAACATCCACGGCAGACATAAAATGAACCGTAAATCCATTGAGGAAGTGTGTGCACATCAGTGAGACCTTTGGAGGAAAGCAACACAAGATGGAAACAGGGCCATGTTTGTGGTTTTTCAATCCCCAAAGTGAGGCGATTGTACGGGAGGAAGCGAGGCAGGATCAGATGTGTTGGTGGTTGCCTTAATCACGTGATTCTCCACATGCTAAAAAATACAAAAAGAGGGAAAAAAACACATGTTGATTCTCAGGCATCAGAAGACTTCTATATGCGACATGCCAAGGTTCAGAGGTAAATCTCTTTATTTTTTTCCAAATTGGTAAACTTTTTTGTGACACTCAAATCTCCAAAATAAAAATCAACTGACAGGGATCTGAGAGTTAGAAAAATACTAATAAATGGTACAATTCCAGGAGAAATACTTACTAAAATTAGATAAATAACAAAAAGACACTTAATACAATTACATTAAAAGTACTTTCTATGTGTAAAATTTCAATATTGGCAATTTTATAAATAGGAATACTCTACTGACATATTAAGTATGAATTACAGGTTAAATTATCAACATCTGGCAAGTCAGGCAAGGTAAATCAATCTTAATAAAGCTGGTTGTTAAATTTTACAGACATTTTTGAGATTGCAGCATATTCTTCATAAACCCGAGCCACAAACACAAATCTTGCACGGTCTCCTGGTAAACTTCTATATCAAAACGGAATGAAATTTTTGCACGTTCCATTCATGGTTCCCAAGTCATGGAGACTTCCAACAGTTCTCTGATTAATCTATTTAACTTCT
This sequence comes from Arctocebus calabarensis, assembly GCA_963573935.1. NCBI lineage: Eukaryota > Metazoa > Chordata > Mammalia > Primates > Lorisidae > Arctocebus > Arctocebus calabarensis. Next base: position 19,345 of record CAUYON010090673.1, read on the forward strand.
TAAATGTCATTTTATTTTGGTAAAGAAGGATTGTTGATATTTACAAGCAGACTAAATTTGTGCCTGGATTTTAAATATAACAAGAATGCTAAATGCAAAGAAGTTATGCAGATAAATACAGTGGTTCATAAACCATGTCCAGGTGGGTGTAACATTATCACTAGCTGGGTAGATGAGCCCCAGGGCTGGAAACTAATGCACAGTACTCTGTACCCTCCAACTAATGCAGCAGCAATAGCCATTAAATCCCACTCATGTTTGATAGAAATTTATATTGTCTTTACCCTGCCAAAAAAAAAAAATCATAACAGGTCTTTTGCACTAGATGGAGGTAAAAGAAATAGACCTTTGCCATGTGCAAGGTCAAAGTACTTTGAAGCTATACTGAAATAGAAATGTTATCCAAAAACAAATGTGCTTATCAATAGAAGATAATAATATATACCATCAAACATAGTTCCTCACATTTTATAATATAATTGCAACTATATTATCTCAGATTATTATGCATTACATTTTGTAGACAAGTCTCTTTAGCCATGACTTGAAAAATTATTTTTAAATCCATTGCATTCAGTGCTAAGGTTCTGTCTATGGGGTTTCTTTCTGAAATAATGATCTGTATTGTTTTCAGGCTCCATAGCAACTCTCATATAAAAGGTCAAAATTATAGAGATGAAAAATACAACCAGAGGTTTTTATTTCTTTAATAATTTTGAGAGGTTGGGCCTGAGATTTCTGCATGAGTATTTCATGAGCATTGCTCTTCACTATCAATTAAAACAGTGAAACTGGTCTACATGTTAAAGGATGGATGAAGCGTCTTTCAGAGTTAATCCATGCAGATTTTGTATTTTTATGATTCTAAATTTTTCTTCATTTGGGGCACAGTAGAGGGAAGTGAACTTACATAGGAAATCATTGCTTCTAAGTTCCTTGGGGAGAAATATTTAACTTACTTTGAGAATCTACTTCCATATATAAATTCTGGAATCCTAAAATGTCAACAGTATCTATTTACTAATTACTTTTTAAAAAACTAGACAGGAAAAGAAAGGGACAACCCTTTTCTTTATTTTTTTTTTTTTCAGGAATATTTCACTGAAAAAGTACAGATGACTAATTAAACATTTTGGCTATTTTTTTTTTCTGCTTAGAAATTTAGAAACAAATTTTATTTAAGATCTGAAATACAATTCCTAAAATATCAACGTCTCCAGAAAACCATAGCTACACAACAATGTATTGCCTTTATCATGTTAGAACCTGCATTAGATTCAAATATGAAAACCATGAAAAAAAACACCATCCTTCAATATTTTGAGCAAAGATACAACACCTAACAAACAACACAGATGAACTTGGAAAGGATGGGCTCTTTTACTTCAAGCACCATAAAAAAAAAAGAGCCCAAATGCATGGGTTTTCAGGTATATACGTTAAGTGGAACCTTTGACACTAGGAGTCAGGGGTTTTTTTTCATGTAGCATTAACTCATATTAGAAAACTGTGTAGTGTCAAAGGGTTAGAACCACCAGCATTCAAGGAATGCTGTCATCTAGGCAATAAAAACATTCTACTGAATGTTTTGTCTTTGTCTAATTACTTCATACACTGGTAGCAACTTTGAAACACGAAAAGGAATTTCACTCCTTTTATTTTCTGTTTAAAACAAAACAGAATCCAAACTGAAACAGAAGCCCTGTTATACATTAACAATTTTAAAGAACATCAATTATTCAAGAAAAGGACTAAGAACAAAAAGCGTTTACAGATTCCAGATTCAGAACAGTGAGTGGTCAGTAGACCCTCGCAGGGTTTTGTGGTGGTACCCAGCAGAAGCCACTTTGTAATCACTGGCGGTAAACAGAGATGCAGAATTCTTTGCCAGATATTTTAGGAAATCATGGGAATAGCCCAACAACAATGCAAGGCTTTTCTCATCAAGAGGCGAACAGGCCAACATTGCTCTGATTCTTACAAATAATCTCAGTAGGTATGGTGCTCCATAAACCTAGGACATCGGTGCGCCAGGGTGAGGCGAGAGGATGTGACCATACTGGGGCCTCTCAAACTTATAGAGCAGCTGAGTGCCCAACATCACACTGAAATATTCTTTTATTGCTTCCATGACTTCGTCAACTGCATATTCCTTATTATCAACATTGCCCTGTAACTGCTTACAATCTGCATACTCTTTTAAGAACTGCATCCACGTTCTTCTTTACAGGCAGTTGGAAAAGCTGCTTCTGCCTCGTAACTAAGTCCCAGTCCTTGACAAGCCATGGTTCTCATTCTTTTTTTCTTTCTTTTTATTGAATCATAGCTGTGTGCAATAATTCAATCATGGGGTACAGTGTGCGGTCTTCACATACAATCTGAGATATTTTTATCAACCTGATTGACATAACATTCGTGAGATTTTCTCATATACTATGTGAAAACATTTTTGATCCATATTTAGAAGTTTTCTCCTGACCCTTCAAATATGCACCACAAGTGTGATCTCACCCTTTATCCTCTCTCCCCCCACCTTCTCCCTCCCCTTCCCTCCTTCTCCCCTTTCCCCGTCTTCTTGTGCAATAATTGGGTTGTAGCCTTCACTTGAAAGATATAAATTTGCTTCATATTAGGGGTGTATACATTGGATACTTTTTCTTCCATTCTAGAGATACTTTGCTAAGGAGAACATATTCCAGCTCCATCCATGTAAATATGAAAGAGGAAAAGTCACC
>CAUYON010090675.1:0-28665 GCA_963573935.1 Arctocebus calabarensis
TTTTAAATTATGTAAGTGCCTGACATTATACTTCTATTGGACAGTGCTGTTCTAGGGCATTCTGGCATGTATGATACTGTCCATAAAGCTGTATACACTTGCATGAGGCAGTCCCCTTTTCCCTTAGCACAGTTTCTGGCACCCAGCAAGGGACTAATAATCATTTGCTGGGTGAGGGAGCCAGGAGAGCGCGGGCCCCACTGTACTGAGGAGGAGACCTCAGCTGCACAAGAGAGCCGCCAGGAGCTACGGGGGGCGGCACCTAAAGGATGACCATCTCCCCCTGTAGTTGACCCTGGCCTGCCACACATCCATTCTCTGTCATCCTTGGCTCCTCCCTCTGCTGTTTGAAGGCTTCAGCTGCAAAGAAAAAATTCCAGAGCTGCCTCCCCAAGGGCTCACCAGATAAGAGGACAGGGCTGGAGGGGGATGGGTCACGGGATGGCCTGAAGTCAGGGTGCACTCTGCATCCCCCAGAGCTCACATCACCTCCTCAGCTTCTCTTTGTGGTCCTCTGAGAGATCCCTACCAGCCATCTCTACTCCAGAACCATGGTGTGAAGGGCTCAGGCGTGAACTGCACAGACCTCCCTGAGCCCCTGTCACTCAGGAGAAGGAGCTGCTGGTAGCCAGGAGAGTCTCACAGAAAGAAATAGAAAGCAGCCTCTGAAGGTGCCCTGCCTTCCACCCTGAAATTGGTGGGGAGGGTGATGCAGCTCAGATTCCTACATCTTCCAGTACTCCCAGTGACCAGTCAGGTCTCAGGGTGCTGCCTCAGTCTAAGATCTGGAGGGGAAACCAGCTGCAGAGAGGCTCTAGTGAGCCAGGAGGGTCGCCAGGGCCTCTGAGGAGGGTTGTGCTCCGGAGCTGGGCTGTGCCCCAAACCACAGGGCCCTGAGCTGATTTCCACCCCTCCACCAAGGCCCTCCACCTGGGTGTACAAGTGGGGGCCCATACCCTCCCACCTTGGGGTCCCCTCAGGGAGCCTCTGATATAATTGAGCAGGACAAAGAGAAGTATGAACTTACCAGAGGTCAGGGGAGGAATCTGCCTTCATGATGAGGCTGTGGAGGATGGGAGTGGCTGTTCTCGCTGGGCCCAGGCCGCTCTAGAGAGTCAGAGGGTTTCTGGGAGGGGAGCAGCACCCCCATCTAGGCAAGACCTGGAGAAGGGGTGAAGTGCGTGGGTTGGGGGCGTTCCAAAGGAGGAGGCCAGATGGGGCGAGCGGATGAAGCCCAGGGCATGCCCCTCTCCTTTTCTCTAAGAGAAGGTGCTCTGCTCCCCCTTGGAAGCTGGGGAAATAAGGGTCTGCCTAGGGGGAGGGTAGCAGAGGGGCTGGAGACCGCCTCAGAGAAAATTAAATTGCACTTGAGGGCAAATTCTATTAGGGAATAGAGCCTGTCTCTCAACAGCCTGCGTCCATTTAGGTGATTAGCTCGGCCCAGCACCTCCACCCAGAGCCTAGCGAGCCCTGTCCCTCGGCTGGGGGAGCAAGGCTGGTGGCCTCAAGGGCCCAGATGCCCCTGCTTCCCTCTCATCCCTCCAGTCTGCCCGGGGAGGACCCCTCTCTCACCACTCACAGCCCCCAAACCCTTTGAAAGTGGCCAGGAGGGATGGAGTACCTTGGGGTTCTTCTAGAGCACTGTGTGTGTGTGTGTGTGTGTGTGGTGGGGGTACATCATGAATACATATAGAAAAAAAGATGGGCAACACCAGAGGGGCAGACACGGACTACCCTAGTTAAGGCTGGAGCACGGACATGCAAGGTCAGAGGGCAGGGAGGAGAGAGACTACAGGGCACTGGGGTGGGCGACAGGAAGGATCTGGGTAGGTGGGGAAGGGCAGGGGCAAAAGGGCAGGGATCAGAGTGAGGAAAGGGACCAGAGACAGGGTTTGAACAGTAGAATTAGGAGCCAGAGAGCAGGCACGGAGGAACACAGCAACTGTCAGAGGTAATGGCAGATTAATGGAACACAAAGGTAAATGGTCAAATAAATTCATCTATAAAATGGGCATAATAATAGTGACACGTACCTTAGGGGGCTATTGTGCTGCATTAATGCACACACTCGACAAACGTTGGGGGCCTTATTAGCAGCTGATTGTCTGCTCATGTGCTTCATGCTGTACCCAGGCCTTGGCAGAAGGGTCTACACCTGAGGCCCTTTGAGGCTGACCTGCCAATACCTCCTTCTTTCCTAGTTCGAGTGGCACCTAATGTCCCCAAGTTACAGGCCAGCCCCAGCCGGCTGGACCCCCCTCTGTACCCTACTGGCCATCTGCCGGGGAAGAGATGGTCCCTCATCCCCTTCACAATGACAAGTGAAAGACGTTGCTTGACTTCCTTCAGTTTCTGGCTATTAAATTATTTTGTTTGCTATTATGCACCTACAGTGTGTTCAGAGGAGAGGCAGTACCCAGTTCCCAGAACAAGGAGAAAGGTAAGCACACGCATTTTTTTTTTTTTTTTTGAGACAGAGCCTCAAGCTGTTACCCTGGATAGAGTGCTATGGCATCACCGCTCACAGCAACCTCCAATTCGTGGGCTCAAGCGAGTCTCTTGTCTCTGTCTCCCAAGTAGCTGGGACTACAGGCGCCCGCCACAATGCCCGGCCATTTTTTGGTTGCAGCCGTCATTGTTGTTTGGCGGGCCTGGGCTGGATTCGAACCCGGCAGCTCAGGTGTACGTGGCTGGCGCCTTAGCCCGTTGAGCCATAGGCGCCGAGCCTAAGCACACGCATTTTAAAATGAGTTCTGAGGGTCCATGCCCATAGCTCAGTAGTTAGGGCGCCGGCCACATGCACTAGGGCTGGCGGTGCGAACCCAACCCAGGCCTGTTAAACAACAATGACAACAATAACAAAAAAATAGCTAGGTGCTGTGGCAGGCACCTGTAGTCCCAGCTACTGCAAGGCTGAGGCAAGGGAATCATGTAAGGCCAAGAGTTTGAGGTTAATGTGAGCTATGAGGCCACAGCACTCTACCAAGGGTGAGGGCGACAAAGTGAAGCTGTCTCAAAAAAATAAAATAAAATAAAATAAAATGAGTTCTGAGGACACATAATGGGGTATAAAATACTGTCTCTAACTAGTAGCCTGAATTATTCTGCTTTCTGTGGCCTTTCTCTCTCAGGGCCCCCAAAGGCCCACCTGTGCGCCCTGCAGATACAAGTTCATTTGCAAGAAAACTTAAGCTTTTAACCAATGTATTTACATTGTTGGGGTGATTGCACTCACCCAACAAAGTGCAGGGGATTTGTGTCCTGTCAGGGCGGGCCAAGGACGGAATGTTCAGAAAGGGAAGACCCCAGGGGAGGGGAGTAAAGTATGTGGTATGCTGGGATGGGGGGTCCCCCGGGATGTGGGTTAGTCATGCTGTGTCTGGAGAAGTCCAGGCCTGTTCTGCCACACCCTCTGGCACAGGTCTCTCTCAGTGGGGCTGCTCCTACCCAGAGATGTATTCCAATGGGCTCCTATCAACTCCCTGATGCCCGATTTTTGCAGCTTGAGTTTAGCATCTAAAGGTAATTGGTGAGTGCCAGCTGTTGGCTGATGTTTCAGAGAGTCTAGTGCCCTCCCAGCAGAGGTTACTCAAGTTTCCCAGGGCCCAGGGTTTCTGACCTCAGACACGCCAAGCAGCACTGACAGATTCCCTGTTCCCTGAGAACTCTCTTTCCTGCAACTCCCAATAGCACAGGGGTCAGCGCCCTCTGTGGGGTTCCAGGCATCTTCAGGAAAGCAATATCCCTGATGACACGCACTTCTGCCCTTGATGGGAATTGGGGACCCCCACCCTGTCCAGCCACCCACTCCTGAGGACCTTCTCAGGCGACTCTGAAATTCAAGGACTGCCAATTTTCATCAGCTTCCCTGTCCAAGGATGGCTGGGCAGACCCTATCTAGTGAGAGACATTGCTCGACTTCCTTCAGTTTCTGCCTATTAAATCATTTTGGCCGTGAGACCTTGAAGAAGTTACTTAACCACACAGATGGCTTCCTTAGGGGAAAACAGAGGACTCCCCGCTTCTCCAGAGCAAACGTGAAGTCACGATGTGGAAATGTTATAATTCTTGGGCCCCTTTCTGTACACCTCTCTACCAACAGTAAAGAAATGGTCTTGTTTACCCTTGTATATTTCTAGCTCCCGGAACGAGGCCTAGCATACTACAGCTTCTTAGTAAATGTTGGTTACATAAATGGAGACTGCTACAGCCCAAGAGTGGAGGAATGCTCAGCGAGGCTGGGGAAGTGGCATCTGCTCTCAGGAGACGCAGCAGCCGCTGGTGGCTCTGTCAGGCCTGGTTACATGACGGGACCTGTTACTGGAGTGGTCAGCTGGCTAGATACTCAAGTTATGCTGCTGTCAGGGCCTTGCTTACCTCTCATCTGTAATGGCTCCTGGCTTTTTATGTACTTCGGGCTCTCCCACCGTATCTATGGACTCTATTACAGTCGCCACATGGTCTCCTGTGATGAGAGCTAAAGAAAAAAAAAAAAAGCCAGGGAAAATGATCCAGAACCCAAAGCACCAGCCTTTGGCTAGCCACTGGTGGCTGGAATCAGGCTGAGGTTCCCACCTTTGAGCTTTGAGTGTGCTTCCCTAGGCCTGGGGTATGTGTCCTGCCCCTACTGCCTTTCCAGTCCCGGCTCTTTCTCTAGCCAGCTCAGGAATCAAGTCTCCTGGACCTCTTAGCATCAAGGACCGTAGCGTCAGATCAGAGGGTGTCTTCGAGGTCTTCAAGTCTGAACACCCGCTCTGCAGAATTATGTCTGCCACATTCCTGCAAGACGGTCATCTGGCCTCAGTATGAACACAGCAGGTGTCAGGGCACTCTCTGTTTTCAGAGATAGCCAGGAGCATTTCTAAGCAATTCTGCAACAAGACCACTACTTACCACAATGTTTTGCTTTTGAATAAATTTAGTTGAAAGTTTGATGATTTTCCCAGGTTGTGTGTGGGTGTGTGTGTTACATATGTTATAGTTAGCACTTAAAATGGTGTATGTCCTTTCAAAATGACTTTAGTATCTGGGGCTACTTGCTTTTTCCACTATTTCTTTGGCCTACAATAATAAGAGTAAGAGGTGATCTTTAAAAATCAAGATTAGGTCTTTGCTCTTTGCAAAATAAGCAATTGATTTTTAACTAAAATTTAAATTTTTAACTTTTCTTAAAAGACAAAATTGAATTGCCCTAAAACATTTAGTTGCTAATTACATGATTATGCCCTTAAACATTACACAACATTATGTGCACAGCAATACAACACAACTGATTCTCTCTCAAGGAGGCCCTTGGTGTTTGTATTAGTCAGACAAGGCCATGGGCATTGTGTGTCACAGGTGGCTCCAGTGAGCCACGTCTCTGGTATTCATACCCTTGGGGAGTCCTCTCCTTTTGAGTCTGGGCTGGGTCTAAGACTTGCCTTAACCAATAGAATGCAGCAGATGAGACTCTGTGCCCCTTCTGGGACTAAGCTTTAAGAAGCTGTGGCTCTTTAGGAAGCTTTGAGGCTCCATCCAGGCCAGAAGTCTAACTACGCTGCTGGAGAGAACTTGTGCTTTGTGGAGCTCTATCTGGAGGGAGGTGGAGGGAGAGAGACCAAGCTGTCCTATGGTTTCTGCTAAGCCCAGTCCTCAGCCTGCCCACCAGATGAATGCAGCCACATTAATAATCCTGGAAAGATGTGCAAAGGAGCTGCCCAGATGAAACCTGCCCAGACTGCGGAGTCATGAATGAAGAAAATGAGTGTTGCTTTAAGTTAAGACATTTGGGTGGTTTGTCAGACAGCAACAGAAAACTGAAATAGGCCACAATATACGATGCAGTATCAGACTACCCCCCAAAGCTCAGTGGCATAACAAAGCCACAGCAGTTGGCAGAAGGTGCTAGCATTTTATAGCAGCACCATCTAGAACACGTGGTCTCTTTTAGTAGCCAAGATAGAGGAAGGAAAACTGGAGCGTTGGCATCCGACTGACACATGTCATTTCCTCTCACATCTCATTGGCTAGAGCTAGTCACATGGCCCTGGCTCCCTGCAAAGGGCTCGAAATAGGGGAAGCCAGTGGACTGCCTGGCGAGCAGCATTCCTGGCTTTAATGTTCAAATTTTCAAATATGCGTGAGTGACTTGGAAGTTCCTTGATAGCAGCTAGTAGTTTTGCTGAAGTAGAAATTTCCCCCATTTTATTTTTATTGTAACACTCATGCTTTGCCAATTAATCAAACACAGCAGTACCTAGAGTTGCAAATGAATGTTCCTCCCTAAACCTACCTTAAAGTTCTACTCTCAGAGGTAAGCACAAGTAGGAATTTGATGAACAGCATTTCTGACTTTTTCCCTAAGTTCTTAACAGACATCAACACACGCAAACATATCTTTTTTATTCAAACAAATTTATTCTATGCACACTGTTCTTCAGTTTGAGTTTATTACTTAATAAGCTAATATGGCTGTTGCTATGTGGTTGTAGAATGTTGCATAAGATAGACAGTCCCTGGTTATAAATGAGATACATTCCTGAGAAGGTCCTTGGGTCGGATTTGCACAATATGTAACTCAGAGCCCTGATGGATAGTGGGTATATGGCAATAATAATAATAATAATAATGACCAAGACAATACTCTAAGGGCTCCTATGTGGTGGTAGTAACACAGTGTAATACTGCAATAATAATAATATCCCCTGCACTGTAGAAATAAGTTACGGACACTACTGTGCTCTTTCAATTAAAACAAACAGAACATAACAACAGACTCATACAAAAAGTTTAGATAGGAGATACAAAAAGAAGAAATTTCAAAAAGGAATATTAAGCCAGGTAGGGTGGCTCATGCCTTAATCCTAGCACTCTGGGTGGCTGAGGCAGAAAGATCGCTTGATATCAGGAGTTTCCAGACTAGCCTGAACATAGTGAGACCCTGTCTCTACTAAAAATAGAAAAACTAGCTGGGCATGGTGGCAGGTGCCCAGCTACTTGGGAGGCTGAGGCAGGAGGATCGCTTGAGCCCAGAAGTTTGAGGTTGCTGTGAGTTATGATGAGGGCACAGCACTCTGCCCAGGGAGACCGAATGAGACTCTTTCTCAGAAAAAAAGAATATTAAAAGTCAGCACTCACCTAATGTCACGTCAATATCTTGCTTACTGGAAGGGGCATTTCTGAGGCAAGAGAGGAGACTGACATTAATCAGAAGATGATGATGGAGATGGTGCTGGAGAGAATGGAGTGGGTGCTGGAGAATCAGGTCTGGACTGTTACTAGAGAAGCAAGCTCAGCCCTGAAGTTGGTTTCTTGATAAAGGTAACAAGGGCTGTCCTTTGTTCTTGTTTCCATCGTAAATGGCCTGGTAGCAGCTGATGTTCTCGCTAACTGCACAGTAAACCTCTGTAGAGCCACTCAGTGTTAGGGTCTTCTTCCTTAAGCTTAATAAATCCCACTTTGGTGAGACACAAGTCTTCAGCTAATTATTTTGTTATAAACATTCTCAGCTCTGGATCTTCTGATTCTTTATCTTGTTTTCTGTGAGCTGCTTCTCTACCTGTCTATGAGATTAGCTGCTAACACAAAGATGCTGCCTCAACGAGATGCTTACACCAGGCAGAAGAAATGAGTTCAAGAATTATTCATGTAATTATTTAATTACGAATTATCCTTATGGGGAGCCTTGGGGAGCCTGTTTGTATGTATGGAACACTATGTTGGGGTAGGTCAGGTATTCCTTAACCCAGGAAGTGCCTGCATTCATATACAGTAATTTGGACACCTCTTGATGCATATTTACACTGTTTTTTGCTATTATAGCTGCTGCCATAAATATTCTTGTACATGTATATTTCCATACATATGCAAATATCCCTAAGGGCTAATCCCTGGTAATGGATTTCCTGGGTGAAAGGCAGGCCCATTACCATTTAATTTTTTTTTTTTTTTTCCGAGATGGAGTCTTACTTTGTTGCCCTCTGTGGAGTGCTGTAGCATCACAGCTCACAGCAACCTCAAACTCTTGGGCTTAGGCAATTTCTTGCCTCAGCCTCCCGAGTAGCTGTGACTATAGGTACCCATCACAACGCCCGACTATTTTTTGTCACCATTTGGACGGGTCCAGGTTTGAACCTGCCATCCTCAGTATATGGGGCTGGCTTCCTACTCGCTGAGCCACAGGCACTGCCCCAATTGCCATTTTATTTATTTATTTATTTATTTATTTATTTATTTATTTATTTATTTTGAGACAGAGTCCCACTGTGTCGCCCTTGATAGAGTGCTGTGGCGTCACACAGCTCACAGCAACCTCCAACTCCTGGGCTTAGGCGACTCGCCTGCCTCTGCCTTCCAAGTAGCTGGGACTACAGGCGCCCACCACAACGCCTGGCCATATTTTTGGTTGCAGCCGTCATTGTTGTTTGGCAGGCCCAGGCTGGATTTGAACCTGCCAGCTCAGGTGTACGTGGTTGGCGCCTTAGCCCATTGAGCCACAGGCGCTGAGCCCTCCATTACCATTTTAAATACTGCCGAAAAGCTCTCCAGAAAGGATCTAACAACCTGTAAATCTTTTTTTTTTTAATTGAGACAGAGTCTCACTTTATCAGCCTCAGTAGAGTACTGTGGCATCATTGCTCACAGCAGGAGCAAACTTTGGGGCTCAAACTATTCTTTTGCCTCAGTCTCTCAAGTAGCTGGGACTACAGGCATCCTCCACAGCTATTTTTAGAGATGGGGTCTTGCTCTTGCTCAGGCTGCTCTCAAACCTGTGAGCTCAGGCAATCTACCTGCCTTGGCCTCCCGGAGTGCTAGGATTACAAGCTCACATCTGTGTTCCTAGCACTCTGGGAGGCTGAGGCAGGAGGATTGCTTAAGGCGAAGAGTTCAAGACCAGAGTTTAAGACTAGCCTGAGCAATACTGAGACTCTATCTCTACAAAACCCAGAAAAATTACCCAAAACAAAAAAATTATCGAGGCATGGTGGTGAGTGCCTATAGTCCCAGCCACTCAGTAGGCTAAAGTAGGAGGTTGTTTGAGCCCAGGAATTGTGGAGGCTGCGGTGAGCTATGATGACCCCCTAGCCTAGGTGACAGAGTGAGATTCTGTCTCAAAACAAAACAAAAACAAAAAACCTTTTGGTATCTCTTCTCTTTATAGGAGGTTAAGTAAATCAAGGTCATGGGCAGTTTAGTCAGCCTGGAGCAGTGAGGAGTTGAGTCACAGCAAAATCAGGAAGTTTGTGCTCAGTGGAGGGAATTGGAAGCTGTTCCTTCAGGCCTACATACATCCTACCACTCACTCTGGTGACTCCCAAATTTACCCCATGCTGGCCTCTCCTGCTGAACCCCCTGCTCGTCCTGCATTGTTACCCTGTCTAAAGGAGGCAGTGACCATTTACATTCACACACCAGGTGACAGTCATGGGACCCCCTGAGGGCCAGGTACCTCATAAATACTTGCTGTGAATGTTATTGCCCTACACCCTTTCTTCTCCCTTAGGAGAAGCCCACATTTTGTCCCCTTTCCTCTGGAAGGTGACAAAGTTTCGGGAGCAGCACTTTCTGTAGGAGATGGCCCCACATCTGAAGCAACTGAGACCTCCTAGAGTGACCGCTGAAACCATATCCACAAATTCTTTGACACCTCCCCCGCCCAAACACACACACAAAACCAATTCACTATTTTCAATCATAGCAACAGGACGGTGATGAGAACTGTTGCTCCAGCCTCAGGGTGGACACAGAGAGGAATTCTTCCAGAGGGAAACACAATTAGCCCCACTCTCTCCCTCAGGCCTGGAGGTGACAGCTTCCTTTAGGTCGGTAATCCACCATGAAGGCCGCATTTCACACTTGCCGCTCTGGAATAGGCCTGCAGGGAATTGCTCCTGGAGGGTGAAAATTGGAGCGCGACAGGGTAATTTGTCCATTTTACCACACACACTTCAGGGCTGGTGCTCAGGGCTGGGGCTGTGGCAGCTGTGATTGAAACTGGTCTCACAAGTGCTGAACCTCTTTAGCCTCGGTTGGGGGTGGGGGGGGGCTTGCCTGGCTGACCAGCGAACCTGGCTGTTAGCCGTGGCATGTAATTCACCTGCTGTGTCATCTGAATTATTCATTTTAGCTTTCTGACCCTCCCTCATCAGGGACAGGAGAATCTCCTAGCTGGCCCATTGGAAAGCCTTGTCCTTGGGTCTACATGGAAGGATGGTGGCAACCGTTTTGGACACTAGGACAATCTTCTTTCACTCTGTAATCTCTGCGTGCACTGGCCTCTGGACAGAAATTCTTCTTTATGACGTAAGAAGTCCACAGACACCTCGCTTTATGCTTTGTGCTTTTGAAGTCCTGTTTAAGAAGTGGAGGGAGGGAGGGAATGTTGCGTTGGTGCTCTCTCATATTTTCTTTTATTAGCTTTGTTATTGTTATTGTTCTGGTTCCTAATCCATCTACAGCCCACCTCTGGTGTAAGCAGAGGGCCAGTTTTCTTTTTCTCCATGTACTGAGCCAGTTTCCCTATCACCTTTGACTGACCTATTGACTTGAGATGCCACTCGTGTCCGTAATATCATCTTTCCAAATATTCATGGGTCCTTCCTTGAACTTTTTATTATAATCCATGGGTCCATCTGTTTGTTTCTATGGCAGAATCACACTTTTGAAGTTATTTAATTATGACTCTTTTGTAGTATGTTTTAATTTCTCATAGGGCTAGTCCTTCCACTTTCCTGGTTTTTTTTTTTTTCACCAAAACTGATTCAGCATCCCGTGGACTTTTAACCATCCATAAATTTTTCATTAGGTTGTTGAGTTATGTATATAAAAAAAATGTCAATGTCGGTGTTACATTGAATTTTAGATTAATTAAAAAACTTTTAGCTTTAGGACGGTGCCTGTGGCTCAGTGGGTAGGGCGCCGGCCCCATGTACTGAGGGTGGTAGGTTCAAGCCCAGCCCCGGCCAATCTGCAAAAAAAAAAATAGCCGGGCGTTGTGGCGGGCGCCTGTGGGCCCAGCTAATCAGGAGGCTGAGGCAAGAGAATCGCCTAAGCCCAGGAGTTGGAAGTTGCTGTGAGCTGTGTGACGCCACGACACTCCACCGAGGGCGATAAAGTAAGATTCTGTCTCTACAAAAAAAATTAAAAAATAAAAAATAAATTAAAACTTTCAGCTTTAAAATGTTAAGCTTTCCATGGATAACTGTAGAAGCTCCCTCTGTTTAGTTAGACCTTTATAAGAATGCCTGTTTCAATTTCTCCATAGCATGTATTGCTATGTGAAATCCTAGTTCATTCATTTCTTTACCTGATTATAGGGTTTCTTCCTATCATCTAGCTACAGAAATGTAATCAGAGACCTCCCTTTTATTCATGACCCTAATTTTACTGATGAAAAAAACTGAGGTTCAGAAAAGTTGTACTTCCCAAGGTGGCAAAAGTAGCGAGCCTCAGGGCTGCGGTTTGTAACGAGGAGCAGAGAGGAGGTTGTGGTCAGCCACTGCCAGGCTTGGGGCTCCGCTAAGAGATTTGGCCTTTACCCCTCAGGTAAAAGGGAGAGGGGCCAGATGGCAGGAAGGAGGAGATTGGGGGTCTCCCACAGACAGTGGGGCTGAGGTAGAAATGAGTGGAGTCCTGCGGAGACTGCAGCAGAAAGAGAAGAGAAGTGGGACAGTCACCAGTGAAAATAGAGAATGTGGGGGAGAGGGAGAGAAACTGCTGGGGGATCAGAGAGGGAACCGGCTTTGAGAGGAAGCAGAGGAGCTGGACTTTAGACGCTTGGAGGGTCGGAAGAGCTGGAAACTTCCCAGGAAGATTTCAGAGAGGCAGCGCCGCTCTGTGCTTGTTAGCGGGGCGTTCCCTGCCGGTGTGACAGAGTCTTTAGATGCAGCATTAAGGCTCGGCGCCTGCAGCTCAGCAGCTAGCGCACCAGCCACATACACCAGAGCTGGCAGGTTCGAACCCAGCCTGGGCCTGCCAAACAGCAATGACAACTACAAAAACAACAAAAAAAGAAATAGCCAGGCGTTGTGTCAGACACCTATAGACCGAACTACTTGGGAAACTGAGGCAAGAGAATCGCTTAAGCCCAAGAGTTTGAGGTTGCTGTAAGCTTTGACGTTACAGCACTCTACTGAGGGTGACATAATGAGACTCTGTCTCAAAAAAAAAAAAAAAAAAAAAAAAGATGCAGCATTAAATTAAAAAAACAACAAAAAAAACCTGGCCGGGCACTGTGGCTCTACCTGTAATCCTAGCACTCTGGGAGGCTGAGGCAGAGGCAGGTGCATTTCTTGATACTAGGAGTTTGAGACCATTCTGGGTAAGAATGAGATCTTGTCTTCACAAAAACTTAACTGTGCCTTGTAATGGGCACCTGAGTCCCAGATACTCAGGAGGCTGAGGCAGGAGGATCACTTGAGGCCGGGAGTTTGAGGTTGCTGTGCGCTATGATGATACCTTAGGCAACAAAGCCAGAATCTGTCTCAAAAAAAAAAAAAAAAGAAAGAAAGAAAAGAAAGAAACAAACGAAAAACAGGTACCAAATGGTATTGACAGTACGTCTCAGAGAGGGGCACTGAGTGGCTGGGATAAGGGCAGGCACAGAGCTGTTTCACTCAGTGTCCTTTGGAACTGTTTTAGTGCTTAAGCATGCATTACCTACACAAAACAGTTAATGAAATAAATTTGTTAAAAAGAACAAAAGATGAGAAAGGACTTTGGGATGTAGAAAGGACTTTGAAAATAAGAAGTGCTTTTGCCCTTTAAGAATGGTACTCAGCCTCCAGGGGAAAACCCCCTACGGAATTCCTCAGGGGCACGGCAGCTCCTTCGTTTCTGCTGCTCCTCAGCCAAAACCAAGTGGCCAGGACACCGTGTCACTTCTGATGCTCAGTGCCCAGCACCCTCTGCAGCAGGCTCACGCTGCTGCCAACGCTGGCTGCCTGGCTGTCCTTTGCTACTTAGGTCTCTAAAGTCCACCCTGCATCCTAAACCCTGGCCAGCTGTGAGCAGTAAAGGGGCTGATGACATTAATGATGAGAATGTGTAGGGAAGGAACTCCTTCTCTGGGTTGGGTACTGTCAGCCACACTTTAACCCTCTATTGTCTTTTTTTTTCCTTTGAGAGGGAGTCTTACTTTGTCTCCCTCAGTAGAGTGCTGTGTCGTCACAGCTCACAGCAACCTCCAACTCTCGGTCTTAAACAATTCTCCTGCCTCAGCCTCCCAAGTAGCTGGGACCACGGGTGCCCACCACAATACCCAGCTATTTTTTCATTGCAGTTGTCATTGTTGTTTTAGCTGGCCCTGGCCAGGTTCGAACCCACCAGCCTGGGTGTATGTGGCCGGTGCCCTAACCACTGAGCTGCAGGAGCTGCCCTAAAGGTTATATGTTTTCTTAAGGCTTTTTAAAATATATTACTAGGAAGTGGGAAGGAGAAAAAGAAGGGGGTGGAGGGAGAGGTTAGAAGGGAGGGGATTTGTGTGTTCTCACTTAAGAGGCACGATGTAAGGGTACATGACACAATGTAAGGGTATGTGCCCCTGGGTGAGGGGCACAACTACAACAGGGACTTTACCTAACAAACACAATGTAACCTAACCATTTGTAACCAGTTACATTACATCAAAAATTACCTATTTCCCAAAAGCAATATCAGTTCATACCACTACTAGCAGTATATGAGAGGATTCTGGGACAGATTGTATATTCTTTTTTTTTGAGACAGAGTCTTACTATGTTGCCCTTGGTAGAGAGCTATGGGGTCATAGCTCACAGCAACCTCAAATTCTTGGGCTTAAGTGATTCTCTTGCCTTAGCCTCCCGAGTAGCTGGGACTACAGGCCCCTGCTACAACACCCAGCTATTTTCTTATTGCAGTTGTCATTGTTGTCTAGCTGGCCTGGGCTGGGTTCAAACCTGCCAGCCTTGGTGCATGTGGCTGGCTCTGTAACCACTGTGTTACAGGTGCCAAGCCAGATTGTATATTCTTTTTTTTTTTTTTTTTTGAGACAGTGTCTCACTATGTCACCCTCCGGTAGAGTGCCAGGGTGTCACAGCTCACAGCAACCTCAAACTCTTGGGCTTAAGTGATTCTCTTGTCTCAGCCTCCCAAGTAGCTGGGACTACAGGCGCCCACCACAATGCTCGGCTATTTTTCTGTTGCAGTTGTTTAGTTGGCCTGGCCAGGTTCAAATCCACCACCATCGGTGTATGTGGCTGGCGCCGTAACCACTGTGCTATGGGCGCTGAGTCCAGATTGTATATTCTTAAAATGGCTCTAACAGTATCACCCATCTTACATAGTTTTCCAGAACTTGGTCATGCCCTTATCAGGAGGGGGAGCCCAAGCAGGACTTCTCCCCTTGAACCTGACTGGGCCTTTCTATCTGCATCCTGGGAAAGTTGACTTGACACCAGTACCAATTTGTGAGATGAGCCACACCCAGGTAACACTGCATGGAGCAGTGAGGAATTGAGCTGCGCTCACATTGCAGACTCATGAGCAAAATGAGTGACTTTTCAAACCACTAAGTCTTGAAATGGCTATTTCACAGCAATAGATAACTAATGCCTCTCCTGGGAGCAGCACTAGATATTATTACTATTATTTCTTTGCCAATCGGATAGGCAAAAGGTGGCATCTCTCATGATCTTAATACTGGCATCTCGTGATCTTAATACTTTGGCCCATCATTTTCAATGGGACTTTACCATTTTTCTTATTTAAAATAGAACTTGCCACATCTGTAATCCTAGCACTCCGGGAGGCCAAGGCAGGCGGATTGCTTGAGCCCAGGAATTTGAGACTAGCTTGAGCAAGAGTGAGAACTTTCTCTACTAAAAATAGAAAAACGGAGTGTCATGGTGGGTGCCTGTAGTCCCAGCTACTGGGGAAGTTGAGGCAAGAGGATCACCTGAGCCCAGGCGTCTGAGTTTGCTATGAGCTAGGCTGACTCCAGGGCACTCTATCCAGAGCAACAGAGTGAGACTCTGTTTCAAAATAAATAAATAAAAATAAAAAAAAATAAAATAAAATAGAACTTGTCAAAACACATAATTATAACAAATCTAGTGTAAAAACTTTAATTGGCTTTCATTCAGGATTCTAGAATTGGGTAGCCCTCCGAACAAGAACAAGTTCAAACATGGCCAGATCGTATTTATGGATTGGAAACAGAAGGGAGGTCTCGAGTTAAATTGGTTTGCCTTATTTGAATCAGTTGGCTGACTAAAGCTCAGCTGTTATAACTGAAATACAGCTGTTATTATATGAGTACATGCCTAAGTAATCTAAGTCATTCATTCAGCATGAATGCCTCCATATTGGTTTGGCCTATTGGATCCAGCACAGAAGCCCAGTCCAAATGAGTAGAATCCTATAAATTTTATTTAACCATATTTAAGATCCTTTAATCCTATTTATTTCATTTGTCTATGTCTACCTATTTATATTTCATATATCTATCTATCCATCTCTCTCCTCTCTCTCTCTCTCTAATCTATCATCTATCTGTATTTTTAGAGACAGGATTTCACTCTGTTTCCTAGGCTGGAGTGTAGTGGCTATTCATAGGTGCTATCACTGCAGCCTCATATTCCTGGGCTCCAGCAATTCTCCTGCCTCACCCTCTTGTGTAGCTGGGGCTACAGGCATGTGCCACCAAACGTGGTTTTCAAAAGAAATATATTATTGGCTGGGCACAGTGGGAGGCCTATAATTCTAGCACTCTGGGAGGTTGAGGTGAGAGGATTGCTTGAGCTCAGGAGTTCAAGATCGACCTGAGCAAGAACTAGACCCCATCTCATCTAAAAATACAAAAAATTAGCCAGGTGTTGTGGTGGGTATCTGTAGCCCAGGTACTTTGGAGGCTGAGGCAGGAGGATTGCTTGAACCCAGGAGTTTGAACTTGCTGTGAGGTGGCTAGATGCATTCTAGCCTGGGGTGACAGAGTGAGAGTCAGTCTCAAAAAACAATATTTTATTGCAAAAATTCAAAACATATTCAAGTTAGATCCAGGACTAGGGTGAAGATATTGAAGCACCCCTCTTGGGAGGGCCCCTGTACCTGTGGACCCCTGAGGGTATGTGTCTCCCTGATTCCTTCCTTGTCTCATTCTTTTTTTTTTTTTGTAGAGACAGAGTCTCACTTTATCACCTTCAGTAGAGTGCCGTGGCATCACACAGCAACCTCCAGCTCTTGGGCTTAGGTGATTCTCTTGCCTCAGCCTCCCGAGTAGCTGGGACTACAGGTGCCCACCACAACGCCCAGCTATTTTTCTGTTTTGCAGTTCGGCCGAGGCTGGGTTTGAACCTGCCACCTTCGGTATATTGGGCCAGCGCCCTACTCGATGAGCCACAGGCACCGCCCTTCCTTGTCTCACTCTAGTCGTAGGCCTGACTTTTAAGTCCACCCTAATCTCACTTTCTAGACATTACCACTGTTCATAGTTGGTGTATATTCTTCCAAACTTTTTCTAGACAAACATTAACGTATAAATAACACAATAGTAATTTTTATTACTAGAAAATTTTATTTATAGAAATGTATCTTTCTTGGACATTTTATTAGGTCAATACGTGAAGACCTCGCTCATTCTTAAGATGGCATGTTACATAAAGTCATATCCCTTTGTTATATTTATGGCATATATTTTCAGAGTTTCAAAAACACAGTTTAATTTTGCTCTTGTTAACTTATTTTTATTTATATTTTTTAATTTTAATTTTTTTAGAGACAAAGTCTCTGTCACCCAGGCTAGAGTGCAGTAGCATGATCATTGCTCACTGCAGCCTCCAACTCGAGGGTTCGAGTGATCCTCCTTCCTCAACTTTCTGAGTAGCTGGGGCTACAGACATACCACGACACCCAGCTAATGTTTTTACCTTTTCTTTTTGTAGAAAGGCGGCTGGGGGAGTCTCAATATGTTGCCCAGGATAGTCATGAACTCTTGGACTCAAATGAACTTCACGCCCCAGCCTCCCAAAGTTCTGGGATTACAGACATGAGGGGGCACACCTGGCCTTTTAACTTACTTTAAAAAAGTAATGTCAAATAGATTGAACTCTCACATTAGTAGTATTTTCCATTGTCTTCATGCTTTTGTCAAAAGCAGTGAAGTAGTCAACTGAGTAGTGAATACAGTGAAAAAAAAAACGGTGAATACAGTCAACTGTATTTTTTACAACTGTCTTGTTTTACATTCATTTGTAACCTACTGAGATGGGGTGTGAAGGTGAGATCTTAGCTAATTTTTCCCCCAAGTAATCAATATTCCCAACATCTTTTCCTAAGGGATTCCTCCCTCCTCAAGGCAGAACTCTGACCATGGGGAAGATGGTTACCTGATGGAGATGGTATAGCACAGATTCAGGCTAGGTGAGATTTTTTAGCTCCTTCCAAACCTCAGCTTCTCTTCTGCGGTGGGCAGAGGCTTCCAGGTGGACACCGATGAGAGGCAAGCCATGCCATCATTGTGGGGGAAGGAGGTTTTCCAGGAAACACCTGAGGCCCACTGTCCTCCGGAAGAACCCAGAAGCCCCAGGGAAAAGTCGTTTGCTCTCCCAGTATAGAGACGAGCAAGTCTTTCCAGAGAAGCAACAAGAACTCACCAGTCCCATCAGGTAGATCTCACCTTAGACTCTAGAGATGTTCCCTGAGTCTTCCTCCATTCCCCAGAGGTCAGGGTCCCCACAGACTACCCCCTTAGCTTTGTCCCCTCATGCCACCTTTGCCTCTGACTTCCAGACTATCTTCTTGCCCCATTCAGCTGTGAAACCTGAAGGGACCAGTGAGGGTGACCAGGGAGACCGTGCACTCTGCACACCCTCCTCAAGGCCAGGGGGCGGGGAGGGCTCTTCTTCAGAGCAGAGGCCCAGGCTCTGAGAGAGACCCCAGGAACCGGGGTCCCCAGGAAGGAAAGGGAGAATGAGAAGGGCAGTTGTCTGGAGTGTGAATGACCCCCCAGGGCAGCAGAGAAGAGGGGAACCAAGTGCCAAGGGACAGGCGAGGCCAGTTGGGACACTTGGAGAAGCCACGAGGGACTGCCCTGGGGTGGGGGCACAAAAGCAGGCCTGAGGGGGAGGCAAGGCAGGCCCCCGGGCTCAGGTGTAGAAATTAAATCACTATTACCGGACTTTGGTCTGGTTTCAAGCCAGGCCGCAGCTTTCCCCACAGGGGAGGTTGGCAGTGAGATGGGAGCGGAAGGTGCTAAGGGAGGGTGCTTGGGCTTTCCTTGCAGCTTCATGGAACTTGGAGGAAGCTCAGGGCCAACTCTGGGGAGAAGTAGGTGGTGCCAAGGCAGCTGGAGTGAGCGTTCCCGTTCTTGGCTATTAGGATTCTATCAGGACACAAATCATGTGGGCTGTGATTTCTCTCACCCTGGAGACCTTTCCTCTGGAAGGCCCTGTGGGGACCGCCCCTCACTTCAGGTTCCCAGTGGACTGGCAATAAATGGATTTAGCTAAAGAAGCCTTAGGGAGGACCTGCAGGCCAGGCCTGTGCCCGTATTTTACAGATGTGTGGCTGAGGCCCGAGAAGTGAATGGTTCACCCGAGGTTAGTCACGGAGCCAGCAGAATGACTCCTCTCCTTCAACTCCTGGGCCTGAAAACAAGGACCTGAGCAGGGTAGTTCTGCCTCTCTGTCGGGAATAGGTGAGAGCTCTAGAAAAGGAAGCAACACACAACAGACAAACCCCAGAAATGGTCCCATCTGGCCTCCTAGTCACGCGGGCAATCCGAAGCGTAGCGGGAAGGAGGGCTGGCACCATCACGTAGTCTCCGGAAAAAAGCCTCTAACACAAAATGCAGTGGCGTGTGTAGGAAGGTCTAGAAATTGCAGCTCCAGGGCGGAAGGCAGTGGGATCTGAGGCCAAGTCCTGGATCTCTCTTATTACCACTTGTGAGAACGAAGGCAGATGTATTTATCCTGGCAGGGGAAGGGGGGCTGCATCTCTTCAAAACCTTGAGTTTCTTCAATAAATGCCAAGTATTAATTCTGCAATAGTATAAACAGTCCTGAGATAGAAAGAACAGCAAAGGCTTTTGGGAGTCCCGTCTCACAGAGACACCAGCAGTACTGTGGCAGATTGGGGCTGGGAAGGCATTGTTTCCACATGACACCTCAGCTAAACTCTGGACAGTGGCCCCTGCTAGGGCCTGCTCTCTGGAGGCGCGACTCGAGGGACACTCTCCCCAGAACATCTGTGTAGGTGGCATCCCCTTTGGGAACAAGGGGGCCCCTGGAGTTGGTGTGTATTAAGACAGGAAGCTGACATGAACATGGGCTACCATTATAAAGGCCTTATTGTTTGCCCAGCATGGTCCAACAATCTTGTTGGGTGGGTGGCTTATCTCCACTGACATGAAGAGAAGGGGCTTCAGGAAGTAAATTAACCTGCCACGGTCACACAGCTAGTAAGTGTTGGGAGGACTAACCCAGAAGTCAGGTGCCGGCATCCATTCTCTTGGAGGGTAAACTTGACTGCCCCACCCAAAGCCCAGGTCTGAAGGCACCCTGAGTCCTCCTCAGGCTTTCCCCCAGGGCAAGGCTGTGTGGGTCCCCTGGAGCCCACTCCTCCATCCCCACACCAGAGGATGGGCGGCGCCTGGACTCCCCCGTGCTCTCTCCTCTGCATGGCTGTTAGGGAGGAGCCTGACCAAAAGCCACCCCTCTGGTCCCCCAAGAATGTGACTGTGGCAGCCTTGAGGCTGTGGTCCCTCTATACACCTGCCTGGTGACTCTTCCAGCCCACCCCCCCCCTCCTGGCTTCACACCCTCATGTCTCAGAGAAGCTCCCCACACCCTCCCTGCTGTTCCACCCTTCAGAGCACTCACAGCCTGTGACTGTCTCCTCATTGGTGATCTGTCTTTCCGAGAGGGTGACCTTCATAGCAGCAGAGGTCACGTCTCTCTTCTCTTTTCTATCCCCAGAGTCTAGCCCAGTGCAGTACTGAGAAAATCCTTTAAAAAATCTACGTTTTCTTCTTAGAATTTCCTGTATTACTATCTTTCTCTGCTGGACTTGGTATGTATTTCCTCCTCTGTGTAATACTTGCCCTTCTTATTTTCCTTGTTAACACCTAATGTTCTTTCACAGCCCAACTGTCTCCTTGAGAAAAGTGTTCCTGAACCCTTAGCAGGTAACATGCCAGATGGTGACAAGGAGCCTTTACTTTGCAGGGCTTCCCGGAGACCCTCCCCTGCCACGGGAGCCTCCCAAGGTGCCGAGAATCAACCCAGAAAGGTGTTGGAGACTCAGCCAGCCCCAGCACCCAGTCCAGCAGACCGGGTAGGGGTGGGGACCAGCTGGTGGGGGCAGCCGGTTTATCGGTGCTGCCGACCAGGCCCTGGGGAAATCAAGGTGAAAGGCATCGGTCCTGCTGAGGAGGCCCACCCGTTTATCAATCAGAGGGGCTGGGACAAGGCGAAAAGAGGCTTGGCTGCCAGAGACAGCTGTGAGGAAGAAACCCACACCCACCCCACAGCCCTGAGTGAGGCCCTGCCTGCCATCCCAGGCACCGTGGGTGGACCCTGGAGCCCGGGCTGCCTCTGAAAGCAGCTCTAGCATAGCCCTAATTCTATTTTTTTTGAGACAGACCCTTAAGCTGTCACCATGGGTAGAGTGCTGTGGCATCACAGCTCACAGCAACCTCAAACTCCTGGGCCCAAGTGATTCTCCTGCTTCTGCCTCCCAAGTAGCTGGGACTACAGGTGCCGGCCACAACACCCGGCTATTATTTGGTTGTAGCCGTCATTGTTGTTTGGCAGACCTGGGCTGGATTCGAACCCACCAGCTCAGGTGTGTGTAGCTGGTTCCTTAGCCACTTGAGCCACAGGTGCCGAGCCCCCTAATTCTAAATATCTACGTTTGGTTTTAGAAAATGTGGTCAAGGGCGGTGCCTGTGGCGCCAGCCCCATACACCGAGCCGACCCCGGCCAAACTGCAGCAAAAAATAGCCAGGCATTGTGGCAGGTGCCTGTGGTCCCAGCTATGTGGGAGGCTGAGGTTGCTGTGAACTGTGATGCCACGTACTCTGTCTCTAAAAAAAAGAAAGAAAGAAAGAAAATGTGGTTGAGGGAGCCACAGGGCTTCCTTTCCTTGAAGGAAATCCTCTGCTCTTGACCGTGTGTGGAAGCCTGGCAGTGGCTTTGGTCTGGCGGGCACAGCAGTGGCCCCGCGGCCTCTCTCATGCTCTCTCAGGTCAGGGTTACCTCCAGATCGTGGGCTCCTATCAGCCTTTTAGACCTCAGCCAGGGCCAGGGGGAGCAGGGGGAGGACAGCAGATCCAGCCTGGGGAGACCCAGGGAGCAGACAGATGCCTGACTAGGGCACACAGAAGGAGCCTGCAACAAGAGGGGCCTCCAGGCTGGAGTCCACCCTGAGCAGGAACCAGGGGAAGGCTGGCCCCCACTGCCCCCATCCCAGCTGCCCCTTAGTGGGAGGGTCCTTGGCACCCCACCTGCTCCACCCAGTGCCCAGGCCATCTGAGTAGAGTGAAGACATCAAAGAGGGACCCCCAAATCGGATTGAGGCTCCTGCTCCCCCTTAATGAGGTTCATTATCAGCTGCTCTGATCCTTGTAAAACCCAGCAGGCCAGATTAGGGGCAGGCTTCTCTAATCCTGGCTGACTCCTCTGCGAAGCAGCCAGCCCCAGAAGGCTCTGACAAACAACCCTCCGCCTGGGAGGAAGGGCTGGACTTGGGAGGATACCCAGCTGAGGGGGCCGGCAGGCACAGACAGGCTCCCAAGCAGGCTTGGGCACTGAGACAGGTGCTCCAGGGAGGGTGGGAGAGCAGGAGGCAGGAGAGGCTCCACGTCCACAGAGGCCTGTCCCCTATGCACAGGAGACTACAGGGACTTGGGGTATAGAGAGCTCTGGGAACAGCAGGGAGGATGCCTTCTCCCCAGGCCAGGAATTGCCTATGCTGGGGAAGTCGTGTGGGGGGGAATCCCAGGCAGGGCTGGTTTCTGTGCATTCTGTCCAGACCTGGACGCTAGGTCTCCAAGTAGCAAGAACACACCGATGCTTGCCTTAGCAAAAATAATTTATTCCACAAGGCTCCCAAGCAGTGGGGTAGAGTGGGAACCAAGCATGTGCATAGTGCTGCCCTCCCCTGGCCCTCCTAACCTCTGCACATTGGGAGGTGGGACCTGGGAAAGGACAACACCCACCTTGCTATCTTATCTTCAGCCCAGCATCCAGCATCTACTTTGGAGACCAAAATAAAAAGAGAAAAGACCCAGCTCGGAGAGGGCAGAGCTCGGTGGGAGAAGCCAAAGCACATTCAGCATAACCACCTCTTCCTTCCGCCTCCCTCCACTTCTCAGAGCTGAGCCCAGCATCATTCCCTGCAACATCTGCCTGGGTCCTGCCAAGCCACTCACCCTACAACTGCCTGGCAACTGTCACCTGCCACCTGGGACATCAGCATGATTTCCAGAAGCTTCCAGACTCCCCCACCCTACAGCCCATCCATCAGGGAGGTCTGTGGAGCTAGAGGCTGGGCAGGCCATGGAGAGCCAGAGGTGGTCTGTCTGTCTTTGGTGCCAAGGCCTCTCTGTGTCCAGAAGGCAGCAGGATGGATGGTAGCCTGGAATAGGGTAAGGACTTCTACTCCAGCCCAGCCAGCCTAGGAAATCCTCCTTTGGCTTCACTTGGCCCAATTTAAGGCAAAGACCAAGCAGGAGAGATTGAGCCTCCAGTGAGGATAGGGCAGGACTTCAAACAAGCTGAAAAACAGGGATTTGGTGCCAGGGCTAGCAACTGAGGCTCCTTAAGCTCACTGCCCAAGGCAGCACTCCTCAGTGCTGTCAGATAAACCTGTCTTTTCTATCTGTGGGACTCGCCCTCCCAGCAGACCCAAGAAGGTTCACTGGACCAACTGGTCTTCCTGGACTTTCCACTCTGCTAGGCTAGACAGGAGCAGGGGATGGGAGGGGAGGGCAGAGCAGGGTCTAAAAGAGCTCTGTGGATGGCAGCTTCTGCTCTGAGTCCCTCCCAAGGTGGGCACTTCAGGCTGCAGGGTGGCCAGCGTGGGCCTTTAGAGCCCTCACCTTGGCCCGGAAGTAGGTGTACACTGCCAGCAGGCCCATAAAGGACAGAGAGTACAGCCCCACTAAAAGGCTGATGTCCAAGTGGGAGAAGCTTCCCCCCAGAACCTGCAGCCACTGGCCACGGCTCCTCTGGCCTTGGGCCTCCAACACCCCAGCAGGGATATCTGCCAGTTGCTTGGAGCTGTGGCCTATGTGCCTGAGCCCTAAAGGGCCCCTGGGATGGTTCTTCCCAGCCCAGGGCTTGGCGAGCAACACAGCCCCTGAGTCTCGCTTGCTCAGATGCCGCAACTTCTGCAGCTGCCCCAGCTCACCCCTCTGGGGCTCTGCGGCGGGCTCGGGGGCCCCCTGCTGGGGCTCTGCCACAGGCTTTGGGCTGGCATGCAGCTCCAGGGGGTGGCTTGCCTCAGGTTTCTCTGCTGGAACATCTGAGACAGTGACTCCCAGGAACCTGGCTACCTCAGCCTTCTCAGGGTCCAGAGTTGAAGTCCCACTTTCCAGCTTTAGTCCTTCCATCACCAGCTTTGGGGCAGCTGTCACATTCTGCGCACTGCTCCGGGGCGCCAATCCTCCAGGGGCACCCAGCACGATGCTGCTTGGGGAGAAGTGGGCCTTGAGGAAGCTGAGGGTGGCGGCCACGTCCCACACAGGGACACCATGCAGCTCGTTGTGGCAGGCAGAGCAGAGCTCAATGGGTGGCCACTGCACCTTGGGGAACTGAGGGTCTTCACTGGGAGCACCTGCAGAGGGAAGCACGTGGGACGTGAGAAAGCACAAACTAAAAGACCAGCCACGATAGGGGCTTGAGAGATGGCAGCTCTTCGGAAAAGGCTGAGGAGGATTCTAGCCACCCACCACAGCTCCCGGCACGCTGCGGTTTCCTAGGGAAGTACGAATAGATCCTTCCCAGTGTCCCCTTTGCTGACTTTCCCGGCAGTTTGTACCCTGGGAGCAGACACCGGAAAAGGCAAGGAGACACAGGATGGTCTGCTAGTGTTGTTTTTTTTTGTATTTTTCTGAAATTTTCTGAATTTTATACAGTGAAAATATGTTACTTTTGTTAATTAAAGGGAAAATGTTTTTTAAAACAAGTGCTGACTGTGCAGGTAATTCCACAGGTGCGCTCCCCAAGCAGCTGTAGCCCTCCAGGCCAGGTGGGAAGAAGGCCAGGCCCAAGGGGTGGGTGTGGGAAGGCCTGGGAGCACAGGAGAGGCCCAAGTGCCAGGACCAGCTATCTAGGCAGAGCCCCAGGCCAGCGCTAGGGAACACCAGACACGTCCCCCCCCCCTTCTAAAGGTCTTAAAAGAGGGTCTTAATAGGGAGAAACGACGCTGACCCCAAGGAAGCAGCAGCAGGGACACCGGAGTCAGAATGGTTATTTGGGAGAGTGGGCAACAAGTAGATTCCAAGGCTCAGGCCTCGCAAAGTGAGCACTCAGCACCTGCTAATTATTAGTTTGCTCTGAAGGGGCCCCACCAGGGACAGTGAGGCACTGCCTTGCTTTTGGCCCTGGGAGAGAGGCCCCAGCTCCTGGCCCTCCAGCGGCAGCTGGGACTTGCAGAGGTCACAGGGCTGGAGGGTCAAATGGAGCATTTGGTGGCACGGGCAGGGCACAGGGGAGGGGGTTGGGGAGGGGGTAGGGAGGGAGGAGAAGGCAGACACGTGTCTTCTTTTCAAAGTCCACAGGACCCAGGAGACCAGGACCAAGGACCACCACCTGCTCAGTTCAGCTCCTTTAACCTCAGCGGCCCACCCCCACCCCTGGGAAGGCTGTCACAGCCGCCTGCACTCCCTCCCCTCAGACAAGCCCCTCCTGTCCACAGATGGCTCCCTCCCCACCCTGCTGTCCCTGGAGTTTAATGCTTTTGCCTGCTGAGCCCATCAGACTCCTGAGTGTGGGGGGAAGAAAGCACTATAAATGAGAGACAGCAGAAGACAGTGTCTCCCATTGGGGAATTGGTCCCTGGTATTTCCAAGAGGACCTGCTCCTCTTTCCAGCACCTTCTATCCTTAGACCCTTCCCAGGGAGGGAAATCCAGCTCTCTCTTCTCTATTGGTTTAAGTAAGGGGTCAACAGCCAGAAAGCAGAGCAAGAGAGGGACCCCAACAGGCCAGCATGGGGACCCTGGCCCCACGTGGGTGAAAGGGTATTGGTTTCCTCACCTAGAGAAGGGGTCAGTGGTACCAGCATTAGTTAGCAGGGATGGGGTATCACTAAGAAGAGAGCATCCCTTCCCCCGCCCCGGACCAAGACCCCAAAGTTCCCTCACCCCCTCCTCCCCTAGGTGACTCCAGCCTTGAAAATGGCCTTTCCTTACCTGCGAGGCGAGCATTGACCCTGTTGTGGCTAGACCAGAACCAGAGGACAGCGTCATTCAGACTCCTCACCCGGTCCATGGAGCCAACAGCCATCTGCTCAAAGTGGCTAGCACAGTCACGGCAGCCGAAAAAGAAGCGAACGTAGCCACGGATGGCTTGGAGGACCTCCTGGGCCTCGGCTACAGGGGAGAGGAGACACCATACACCAGGGCCCTTGAGGCTCCCTGGGCCTGCTGGCCCCACCTCCTTTCTCTCCACAGCCCCACTGTGGTCACCCTACATAGATGCCCCACAGCCCAGCCTATGCAAGGAGGGACCCAGTGCCCCTTTGCCTACTTCTCCACCTGCCAGGGGTCACCTTAGAGGTGATCTCATCTCCTCCCAAACTCCTAACCCCAGTTATGTTCTTCTCCGCCCCTCATACAGGCACTTGTCACACCTAGGACAAAGTCCACACTCTCCAGGCTCCTGTGACATGGCAGGTGAGCACCCTGTCCTTGCCCCACACTCCTCTACCACATCTGCTTCAGGGTTCCCATGCCATTTGCTCCCTTGGGCCTCTGAGACCATCCTCAAGTGGCCTGCACATGCCCTAATCTGTCTCCATCTCCCCCAGTTGGGCCCTCTGGGCTGGCAGCTGCAAAGGCCTGTTAACTGCCCTGACACCACCCTTCCCTGTCCCCTACTCCACGTGCCCCAGGGCTGTTGCTCACTGCTTCCAAAGTCTCTCCTTCCTGCTACACCTCCCCCCCAGATGTCACTCACCTGCTCTTGCCCCTCCATCACAGGGGCCTCAGCACCCCGTCATTCCTGCAAGTCACAGCTCACACCAGCCCAGGCACCCACCTCCCCACCACAAGGGCACCAACCACCACCTGCTCAGCCTCTTTCTCACCTCCTCCAGGATTTTACTCCGGTAAATACTTTCTTTCTTTAATGCATCATCAATTTCTCCCTTAATAGGGGATTATTCTGACTGGCAAAAACAGTAAAGAAATCCTCTCTCTGACCCAGTTATCGCCCTGTTCCTGCCCATGATTTCCAGCATCTTGCCTCTTCATCCCTCTTCAGCCTAAACCAAGTAGGCCATCATTTCCATTGCTCCAGTGACACAGCTCTTGGGGAGATAGATGTCTTCATCTCACAGCACCCCGCAGCTTTCACTCAGCTGCAACACTTTCCTTTAGGGTCCTGTGGACATCACAGTGGCTGCTCCCTCGGCCTTCTCACCATGGTCTGGATGCTATAGTGTCCTGGAGCTCAGTCCTCAGCCTGCTCCTCTGCCTTCCTGCTGGGGAGCTCATCCAGAGCTGTGGCTTCAACTGTAATCTATGTGCCAGTGATGTCAAAGTGGATGCCCTCTCCTGCACCGCTGCCCAGAACCCCAGGCTCAAGGTGCACATCTCCATCCAGATGTCCAGTAGACAGAAACAGACCTCTGACTCCACCCTCTCACTTCAAGCCTTCCCACTTCTCGGCTCACAGGACCAGGCCCCACAGCCCCAGAGCCCACCCCGAGTCCTGGTTCCCACATATCCTTCCTCCAATCCACTATGAAGCCCAGTCAGCTCTGCCTTCTAACTATCCCCAGGCCTCCTCTCCCCTGGGCACACCTGCAGCTGGAGTACAGGTCACCACCAAACACTCCAGGGCTTTCCACAACTTCCTAACTGGCCACTCTCCCCTCTTGCCCCAGCAGAACCCACCACCTATCCAGCAGCCAGAAACCTTCCTAAAGCACTACCTGCCTGTATTGCGTCCCTGCTAACTTGCCAAAACCCAAACCTGTCCCTCACTGAGGCCTCCTCTCTCTGCCTCCCTCTCCAGACTCACCTCCCTCCTCCCTCCCAGGATCCATCCACACCAGCCTTCATCTGGGGCTGCCAAGAGGCCAGACTTGTTCTCTGCACTGCTGGCCTTTGGCCTGTGTTGTGGGCCTGTGTTGTGTTCCCCAAAATTGGCAGATTGAAGTTCTAAGTCCTAGTGGCTTGGCATGTGGCTGTCTTTAGAGGCGTGGTCTTTCCCCGGCAGGAATTCAGGTAAAATGAGGTTATTAGGGTGGGCCCTAACCCAACCTTTCTGGTATTCTTGCAAGAAGAGGAAATTTGGACACAGACGGGGAGAAAGACAACCATAAGAAGACATAGGAGACAGTCTTCTACAAGTCAAGGGGATGCCCCAGCTAACACCTAGATCTTGGACTTCAGGTTCCAGAACCAAGAGATGATAAACATCTGTTGTCTGAGCTCCCTGGCCTGTAGTGTTTGCCACGGCGGTTTCCAGCCCACTAGTACAGCCTGGAAGGTTCTCTCATCAGGTGTCCCAGGCTGTTTCCTTCTCTCCAGGTGGGTCTCAGTGACACCTTCCCCACCCACGCCCTCTAGACACAGTCCCCACACACTGCTCTGCTTGTCTCTGTCACAGCACTATTATTATGCTTGGAATCATCTGTTTTCTCTTTGCTGACTGTCTCCTGCCCTAGGACCTTGTGTCATGGGCACTGCTGCATCCCTGGCACCTGCAATCCGGTCACACCGCCTGACTCGAGATCGCCCGCATGGCTGGCAGCTCCTCGATTCACTCTGCCTTTGCACAGGCTGCTCCGTCTGGCCAGATGCTCTTCTGCACCGGATCCCGTCTCAGCCATCACCTCTCAACCCACCCCTACAAAGCCTCATGTCCCTCCCCAGCAGAACTGAGCATGCCCTCTTCATTCCACCTTGGCCCTCAGCCCTGACGCACCGCAGGAGCCCTCTGTCCGCCCTGCTCACACAGGACGATCCCTCAAAGTGGCCATTGTCCCTTTTTGCTCCTTTGTATCTATCCTCCAAATTGAGCCAGGGCCTGCCCTAAACCTGGCTCCTCAGTAACAGTCGTTGATTCCGATGCCAGTGCCTTAGTGGTTAGGAGCAGGAGTGAGATGGCATGGGTTACAGCTGTGCAGTTTGGGTAGGGAACAGGGAGGTTGGAGAAAAATTCTCCAAATTCTCCTAGAAAATTATTTTTCAGTGGGAAGTTCAATGAAATTATTTAAAGTGCTTGGTTATCATCTATGTTATATGTTTTTTCTTTATGAAAATCTAAAAAAATAGAATTGCAAATTTTTTTTCTGTTTTTTTTTTTTTTTTGAGACAGAGCCCCAAGCTGTCGCCCTGGATAGAGTGCTGTGGCCTCACAGCTCACAGCAACCCCCAATTCCTGGGCTCAAGCGAGTCTCCTGCCTCCGCCTCCCAAGTAGCTGGGACTACAGGCGCCCACCACAACGCCCAGCCATTTTCTGGTTGCAGCCGTCATTGTTGTTTGGCGGGCCC
>CAUYON010090676.1:0-50711 GCA_963573935.1 Arctocebus calabarensis
GATCCTGGGTTGAAAGTTCTTTTGTTTTAGGAGGTTACAATTCGATGACTATTCTCTTCTAGCTTGAAAGGTTTGATCAGAGAGGTCTGCAGTTATTCTAATATTCTCCCCTTTGTAGGTAATGGATTTCTTACATCTGGCTGCTTTCAGAATTTCCTCTTTCATATTAACTTTCGTGAACTTAATTATGATGTGCTTGGAGGATGTCTTATTTGGGTTGGGTCGTGCTGGGGTTCTGAAACTGTCTGCTATCTGAATTTCAGAATCTCTTGGCATGTCTGGAAAGTTCTCTTTCATAATCTCATAAAGAAGAAACTCTGTGCCTCGTGATGCCACGTCATCATTTTCAGGTATCCCTATAAGGCGAATATTGGTTTTCTTCTAGTTATCCTAGAGCTGTCTGAGAGAATGATCTGTTTTTGCCTTCCATTTCTCTATCTCTTTGAGCATTTAGGAGCGTTCGAAGTCTCTGTCTTCAGTTTCAGAAATCCTTTCTTCTGCTTGCTCCATTTTCTTACTGAGGGATTTCTACTGTATTTCTCAGATCTTTGAGGGCTACAACTTCTTGTCTCAATGTGTCAAAATCTTTGGCCATTTTCTCTTTGAACTCATTCAGTTCTTGAGACGTCTTTTGGGTCTTTTGGATTCCTGCTTGAAATTCTAATTCCATCTTTTCCTCCATTGTGCTGATCTTAGTTGCTATCCAGGCTCTGAATTCAATTTCTGACATGTCAGCCATTTGCTTATGCAAAGGATCTTGTGCTTCATCTACCTTGTCATTCCTTGGGGGAGTTGATCTACTGTGGTTATTCATATTGCCAGAGTTTTTCTGGTGATTCCGCCTCATGATTATTTTTCACTGTTGCCTATAACTGTCCTCAGAATTGGGAGGTGTCTCTCCCAGATCAGACCCGGGCAGAATCACTCTGTTGTTACTGGATCTTTGTAGGGAGTGACCCTGTGTTTCTAATGATTTCTCAAACCCTGCAGGGTGGAGAGCTTAAATCCTCCTCAGCCTGCTTAGAAGACACTTTAAATTGCTAACTTGGGCTACACTGAAGCTTTCCCAGGAAAGCACTGTGGCTGGGATCACTCCTTAAGTGGCTATCCACTTACCCAGTGTGTCAAAACCGGTCTCACCCTGTGCCCCTGAGGGCTAAGGCTGCAAGGCGTCTCAGTCCCTGCCTTTAGGCTGCTCAGTCACTAGATTACTCGCTCCCGCCCAATGCCTGTTCTGCGACCCTGAGGGTGGAGTTTGCCAGGGCAGTTCTCCCACAATGGCTCCACACAACCCACCACTAAACACTGGCAGCTCCGTCTGGCTTGGTGGCCCAGTCTGGGACCCCAGACAACACTCAAAAACCCCTGCACTCCTGTCCAAGTTCTCCCAAGGCAGTTCAACCGAGTGCCAAGTCCAAAAGAAACCCAAATGGCTTAGAGGCAAGACCTTTCCAGCCTGCAGTCCCACTGTTGCCCCACCCACAGCTGCCTACAGGATCAGACTGAACAAACAGATGCAACCACTTGCCCAATCTCCGCCGCTTTAGCCTTCCTTAGGGTGTCCAGAAGACTCACGCTGTCTCCCGGTGTCCCCAAAGGGAAGTTTCTGGGCAAATCCTGCCTGGCAGAGATGCCTG
The DNA here is from genome assembly GCA_963573935.1 of Arctocebus calabarensis. NCBI lineage: Eukaryota > Metazoa > Chordata > Mammalia > Primates > Lorisidae > Arctocebus > Arctocebus calabarensis. The sequence continues at coordinate 1,638 of CAUYON010090676.1, forward strand.
AAGTCCTCTCTCCCCAGTCTCACCATGCCCAGCTGCAAGGAAGCTGTTACTCGGCCGCCATCTTGCTCCACCCCTCAGTTGTCCTTCTATAACCTTTTTTCTTTGCACTACTTTCACTGCATCCCATATGTTTTACTATGCTGTATTTTCATTTTTGTTTGTGTCAAGATATTTTTCAATTTACCTTTTTTTTTTTTTTTTGAGACAGAGCTTCAAGTTGTCACCCTGGATAGAGTGCTGTGGCATCACAGCTCACAGCAACCTCCAATTCCTGGGCTCAAGCGAGTCTCTTGCCTCTGCCTTCCAAGTAGCTGGGACTACAGGCGCCCGCCACAATGCCTGGCAATTTTTTGGTTGCAGCTGTCATTGTTGTTTGGCGGGCCTGGGCTGGATTCGAACCTGCCAGCTCAGGTGTACGTGACTGGTGCCTTAGCCTTTTGAGCCACAGGCGCCGAGCCTCAATTTATCTTTTGATTTCTTCTTTAACCCATTCCTATTCAAGATTGTATTATTTGATTTCCACATATTTGTAAATTTTCCAGTTTTTTTCTGGTGTTAATTTTTAGTTTCATTCCATTATGATGGGAAAAGATACATGGTATGATTTCAATCTTCTTTATTTTGTTAAGAGTTGTTTTGTAACCTAATAAATGTGTTTTGAGAGAAAGAATTTGTTTTCTGCTCCTGTTGGGTGCAATGTTCTACCTATGTCCTTTCTTTCCATTTGGTCTTTACCTTTGTTAAAGTCTTCTGTTTCCTTACTGGCCTTCTGTCTTCTGAACTGGCATTCAGGTATTCTGTCTGAATGTCATAACCTTTATTGAAGTAGGGCATAGAAATGTTCTACCATTTTTATGTTGCTATCCATTTCTCTGTTTAGGTCTGTCAATGTTTGCTTTACGTATATAAGTGCATATATTTTTATAGCTGTTATACATTCCTGGTGAATTAATCCTTTTATTATCATAAAATTTTCTTTTTTTTCTTTTGTTGTAGTTTTGAAACTTAAAGTCTATTTTGTCTGATGTGAGTATGGTGGCCTCTGCTCTCTTTTGGTTATGATTTGTATGGATTGTCTTTTTCTATCTCTTCACTGCCAGACTATGTCTGTCTTTAAATCTGAAGTGAATCTCTTATAGACAGCGTACAGCAGCATCAAACAAGTTGAATCTTATTTTGTGACACTTAATTATTTTATGTGTTTTGATTGGGAATTTTAATCTATTTTATATCTAAAGTAATTACTAATACTTGAAGACCTTATTATTGCCATGTTGCTAATGTTTTTCTGTCTCTCTTTAATTCTACCCTATTTTTCTCATGTTGTCTTCCTTTATATATTTTTTATTTTTTTATAGTGTCTTGTTCTGATTTCCTCTTCATTTCTTTTTGAGTTTCTAAAGATATTTTCTTTATTTTTACCATGGGACTTGCATAAACATTTTATAGTTATAACAATCTATTTTAGGTTGGTAACTTCAATCACATACAAAAACTCTACTCTTTTACTTCTCCCATTACACATTATATTATTGATGTCACAAATGACATCTTTTCGTATATAATATCCATTAACATTTTGATATATGTAGATATTTTTATGCATTTGCTATTTAATTTCTATAGCAAAGTTAAGTGTTTTATGTGTTGTTCTTATGGTATTCTGTATTTATGTGCATATTTTGCCACCAAGCTTTATCCTTGTATATCATTTTGTGTTGTTGCCCAGTACTATCATTGGAATTTCCTATAAGGCAGGTTTATTGGTGATAGACTCCTTTAGCTTTCATGTATCTGGAAAAATCTTTCTCCTTTAATTTTGAAGAACTGTTCTGCTGATATAATATTCTTGATCAGCAGGTATTTTTTTTTCAGCACTTGGAATATATCATTTTGCTCCCTTCTGGCCTGCAAGATTTCCCCTGAAAAATCTGATAGTCTTATTGAAATTCTCTTCTATGTGACAAGTCACTTTTGTCTTGCTACCTTGACATTTTATTTTTTGTCTTTGACTTTTGACAATCTGATTGTAATGTATCTCAGTATGGACCATTTTGGTTTCATTCTACTTATAGTCCTTTGGGTTTCTTGAATCCGGATATCTTCCCCATATTTGGGATTTCTTGTATTCAAATATAATTTCTGACCCACTCTTTTTCTCTTCTGGAAATGTTATAATGTATATACTAGTCTGCTTGATGGTTTCCCATAAATCCTTTAGACTGTCTTCATTCTTTTGCATTCTTTTTTGTCCTCTAACTGGATAATTTAAAATGCCTAGCCTTTGAATTCACCAACTCTTTCTTCTTTTTAATAAAATCTACTGTTGATTCTAGTGAATTTTTTCATTCAGTTATTGTGTTCTTGAGCTACAAAATTTCTGTTTGGTTCTACAAACTACTTCATCTTCGTTGATACTTATTTGTGTACATGCACAATTTTCCTAAACTAATTGAGCATCTTTATGTCAGAAACAGAAGGAATTAATTGTGAGAATTATCAGGTAATTCACATGCCTGTATATCTTTAGTATCAACTTATGTATTTTATGTTTTGCTTGGGGCATGCTCTTCTGTTTCTTCTATTATGTGTGAACTCTGGAAAATTTCTTTTTTCTCTTCTTCAAGGATATAAATCCTGCCTAATCATATATAAAACTTATAAACTGTCTCACTTTTTTTTATTTTAGAAATTCTATTTAATTTTTTTACCATACTATTATGCTTTGCCTAATTCTTTTTTTCTTTGTTTAATCTTTTAATATGTTTATACATAGTTATCAAAGTTGTTTTATAGCCTGCATATAGTAATTTCAGTATCTAATGTCTTTACATATCTATTTTTTCCCAGTTCTCCTCAGGTAGGCTAGATCCTATGTGTCTAATTATCTTTGACTATCTGCAGGACAGCATACATTAACTTTTTTGAATACTAAAATAACTAAACTTAAGAAAAACCTCCAAAGAATTTAAATTTACTTTTTCCAACACTTGGGGCACAAGTATTTCTAGAGAACTTAACCTAAGTTTAATTGTTGAAATTCTCTAGTTTACCATAAGTAGTGAGGAGGGTTATAATTCCATATTAGCTATTTATTTTATTTTAGTTCAGTGTCTTGAAGATATAGCATTTTGGGATGCCAGCTCATGTGGGGAAGAATTTTTTTTTTCCCATCCTTCTTGTCTATCAAAATTAAGATTCACATTGCCAAATAGCCCAGTGTGCAAGTGGCTTCTGAGAACACTTCTCTTTTTTTGTTATTTTCTCTTCGTTTTTAATCTCGTGCTTCTTTTCTTTCCTTTTTTTAAATTTTCTGCTTTTAATAAGAATGATTTTAATATTTTATCCAAGTTTTCAGAGAGAAAAATAATCTGAATTACATGATCAACCACTGATAGAAATAGGAATTTTAATTATGCATTTTGCTTCATGATGTGCTGCCTCCTGCTCAGCGAGATTCCTGAATAGCATGATGATTTGCTTAGGTCCTTTTTCCTTCCTTCTCCATCAGGTTCACTTTTGGTTGCACAAGGAAATCAGTAATTTTTTCATACATTTGAGAATGCCATTCTGATCTCCTTCAATACTTGAGTTTTTTCTTTAAATAAGATATCACACCTTTCTATTGCTGCTGTCTCTCCAACTCTTTGTAAGGCCAGTGTGACAGTATTTTCCTATTTGTTTTTAAATTTTGGGTTCACTTTGTTATTCCCCCACAGTGCATTGTTATATATGATTGTAGGGTGTCAGAGTTATCTCTGACTTCCTTCCCAGATAATTTTCCATAAAACATACTCTATTCTTCTCCTATGGTTATACTTTATTTGTCATGCTGGTATCCTCCACAGGTTTTAGAGTTGTACATGGGAACTATTATCCATTGTTTTCCTTCTGTTTCAGTTCAAAGATTTCTTGATTTTACCAGTATTTTCTGCCCAAATAGAATTTTCTTAGCCTTTAGGATGGGCAGACCAGTGCTCAACATGAGTTCAATATACCATTGTAATAAGATTTAGACACCCAAATTCTATTTTCCACTGATATTCTCAGAACGTTTTGCACTTTTCATTTTCTCTTTCTGTTTGATAAAGCTACTACCTTTATATGGAAGAAGAGATGAAAACTATCTGTTCTTCCATGGTTATCAACTTCTTTCCTAAGACTCTGTGTGATAGGGAACATTTATTTTTGACATGCTATTCATTCTCATGTGAGTAAGATGAATATGTTTGGTCAACTTAATGAGCCATAGTAAGCTTTTGTTCAGAGCTTAGTTATATGATCTAAGAAGCTAGTTATTCTGGTTAGGACTTACTGCGATGTTAGGACAGAAACCCATGAAAGCTATTTTAAGAAAAAGAGGAATTAATTGTGAGAATATAGGACAACATTAGAAAATCTAATTGTTGGGAAATATAGCCAGGTATCTTGAAAGCTATTGAGTAATCAAGCACCTATTTGTGGACTTCTATCTCTAAGGTCCATTACCATAAAATTAATAGTTTCTATGCCTCTCATATAGTCTTGGATGGTAGTGTAAATAAAGAAATGATAATGGCTTATCAATACCTCAACACATTCACTATTTGAGAATGGAACATGAGGTGCCTCCCTGGTTTAATTATTTTAACAAATACACGGAGTGTAGGGATAGATAGGTTATTTCTTATTATTAACTTACCTGTAAGTTAGTGAGTTTTTCTTGTTATTATTGCTATTATTGATTTAATATTTCAATTTCAAACTCCATGACCACTTAGGTATTTCACAAATTAGATTAAGAGTTTTCTTTCCATGTGTGTTTTTCTATTCACTAAATTCCAAATTTTGGCTTTGTTTTTGTTCTTATCTTTCAGAATTATTTTCTTCTAATATTTCTCATCTTCCAGTGAACTGGAGGAAGATTAGTTTACCCCAAATAGGGATACCTGCTTGCTCCTAAAGTATATATCATCTCTAGCAACTTTTGACTAAGACAAATATAATGCCTATTTTTAAGGTTACACTCTCTCACAAGATTTGGTACAGACTCTGGTGGTCCTCTACAAATAGTCTATTCCCTTGTCTAGTAGGAGCCTGTTGCCTTAGCAGTTTTCTGCTAACCAATGAGTCTGTGCATATCTTCATATACTTGTTAATATTTTAGATTACATCTCTTACCTCTTCTGCAAAGTGCTTGTGGATATCTCTTACCCATATTTTCTTGCTTGTTTGATGGAGTTCTTTTCTTTCTTTCTTTCTTTTTTTTTTTTTTTTATAAAGCGTATCAAGCTTGTGCCGTGGGTAGAGTGCCCTGGTGTCACAGCTCACAACAATCTTCAACTCTTGGGCTTAAGTGATTCTCTTGTCTCAGCCTCCCAAGTAGCTGGGACTACAGGTGGCTGCCACAACACCTGGCTATTTTTTGGTTACAGTTGTCATTATTGTTTGGCAGGCCCAGGCTCGATTCGAACCCGCCAGCTCTGGTGTATGTGGCTGGCACCCTAGCAGGTTGAGCTACAGGAGCTGAGCCTGGAGTTCTTTATAATTCTACATACTAATTCATTGTCATTTTATCTTTCATTTTCTATCATTTGTCAATTGAAGATACCTGTTTAATAAGGAATATTATTCCTTGTTGAGCAAATACTTTTTCTTTTCTTTTAAGGTAAATTAGCTCATCTTTTTTACATTTTCATCTATGCTATTTGCTTAAGAATTTTTTCCCTGCCCTAATGTATTTTCAAATGTATTCTTTTTTTGTAAAGGTATAGATTCATCTTTTGTAATTAGATAGATATTTAATCTCCATAGAACTTTTTATGTGGGATTAATTAGAGACTAAGTTTTCATTTTCTCCATGATGTGAGACTGTTTTCTAATACCATCTATTAAATATTGAATTATTTTCCTCTGATCTGTGATGTCACTTTCATTATATATTATGAAAAATCTTACATATCTGGAAAGTATTTTAAGATAAAAATTAACTATTTCTTAATAAATTTGATAGAACTTATTTTTCAAAACATGCAAGGCTATAGCTTTTGACTACTTACTTTATTCAAGTTCTCTATTTTTGTGCCTATTTTGTTCATTTATATGTTTTCTCTAGGAATCTATTTATTTATTTTATTTTATTTATTATTTATTTATTTATTTATTTTGAGACAGAGTCTCACTATTTCACCCTGGGTAGAGTGTTATGGTGCCACAGCTCACAGCAACCTCAAGGTCTTGGGCTTAAGCGATTCTCTTGCCTCAGCCTCCCAAGTAGCTGGGACTATAAGTGCCTGCCACAATGCCCGGCTATTTTTTGGTTGGAGTTGTCATTGTTGTTTGGCAGGCCCAGGCCAGATTCAAACCCACCAACTCATGTGGCTGGCGCCCTAGCCACTGAGCTATAGGCACCAAACCTTTCTCTAGGAACTTAGTTGTTTAATCTAGGTTTTCAAACTTATTCGTGTATTATTGTACACTGAATATATACATGCAAACTTCATAATGATCTTAATATCTTTATAATCTCTGTGGTGTTGCAATCTAATTGTCCAGATTTTTATTGTTTATTTTAAAAAGAATATTCCTTTTTTTTTTGGTAAGGCTTACTAGAGTTCCTCCCTTTTTAATTGCTTTCAACTGCCAGTACCATTAAACAATGTGATGCTGGAAAAAATACATGTTTTTAAATAGTATTTACTTTAAAAAGGATTTTAAGAATTATAAAGGGCTGGGTATTGTGGCTTATGTGGCTTATAATCCTAGCATTCTGGGAGGCCAAAGTGAGAGGATTGATTAAGGCCAGGAGTTCAAGACCAGCTTTAACTAGAACAAAACACTATTTCCACAAAAAGTAAAAAGAAAAATTAGCCAGGCATGGTGGTATGAACCTATAGTCCCAGCTACTCTTGTGTCCTACTTTTACTCTGTTGCTCAACTTCTTGTTTTTTTTCTTAGAGATATCTAAAGTTTAAGTTTTCTTCTAGAAACTGCTTTAGGCATTCCCAAAGATGTAATGCATTCCATATCTGTGGGTTCCACATTCCAGAATTCCACATCTGGGGATTAAGCCAACCGTGGATCAACTATATGATTATATATTTATTTATTATGTATTTAACAATTAAAAATAACAAAATTATAAATACCAAACTATTGGTATAGCACTTATATGTATTAGTTATTGTAAGTAATCTACAGATGATTTAAATCATATGGGAGGATGTACATAGATTATATGTAAATTCAATTTTCATAGATTATATGTAAAAACAATTTTGTATAAGGGACTTGAGCATACACAAAGTTTGGTATGGAGGATGGGGAGTAGAACCAATCTCCTGGTGGCTACACAGGGGCAACTGTAGTTAAAACTTGTATGATACTAATATAAGACATGCACTATTTATAATTCTTACTCTATTTTTAACAGTAAGAGTTCCTTGTTTCTAATATACAATTACAGAGGCTCAATTTTGCATTTTTTTTCTGATTTTATCACATTATGGTTAGAGATCTTCTGTATGGCATTAATCCTTTGAAATTAATGGAATTTTCCTTTCTGGTCTTAGCTATGACAGGTTTCTATGAGAGTACTCTATGTGTTTGAGACACAGTCTATGTGTTCCCAAAATGGATGCATATTTTCTGTTGAGTACAGAGAGTTTAACATATTTGTTTTAATAATTTTATTGAATCATAATTCTGTACATTGGTGCAATCATAGGGCACGATTCATATACATTCAGAAATATTTTGATCGTACTGTTACAGATAGCCTTCATGGCATTTTCTTGATCACTGTATAAAGACATTGATACTCTACCTTTAATAAGTTTCCCCAGTACCCTGCTAAGATGCACCGTAGGTGTGTTCCTCATTATCCCTCTTGTACAAGTGGGGAAACTAAGGCTTAGAGGGATGAATCAACTTGCTCAAAAACCCTCTGGTAGAAAACCAGAGACTGGGATGAATTCTGAGTGTTGGTGACTGCACAGCCCACGCTGTGGGATCGGTATACTGTCATGCCTGTCACCTGCAGTGTGGGGGCAGCGACAGTTTTCTCACAGGCGGGTTATGAAGAGTGGTTAAGGAGAGTGCTTAGCACGTAGTAGATGCTCAATCATTGTTACTTGCAGCTCTGTCTAAATTATGGGTGGGGAATCCGTGGCCTTAAGGCCACTTAAGCAGCCTTTTGACTGAATCACATTTTAAAGAACAAATCCTAGATTTGTTTTAAAAATAAAATTATAGGCCGGGCTCTGGGAGGCCAATGTGGGTGGATTGCTTGAGTTCAGGAGTTCGAGACCAACCTAAACAAGAGTGAGACCCCATCTCTACTAAAAATGAAAAACTGAGGTAAGAGGATCACTTGAGCCCAAGAGTTTGAGGTTGCTGTGAGCTATGATGCGACGGCACTCTACGAAGTTTCAAAGTGAAACTCTGTCTCCAAAATAAATAGATAAATAATTATAAAAGACAAACAAAGTGTATTAATAAACATGAAAGGGTTTTATGACGATAAAAGGCCACAGATTCTAAAAGTGCTTTTAAGGGAAACGCTGAAAGCAGATGAGCCAGTTAAGCATTTTCCTGAAGGCTGAAGGGTTTCTCCTCGCTGTGTCCTATCCCCACAGCCAGCATTAGCATGCAGGATGACATGGAGTTTGCTGGGGCTGGGGGAATCCTCAGAAACCATCAGGCTCACCCCTGCCCTTATTTTATGGGTGAAGAAACTGAGGCTTGGTGAGGGGAGGGACTTGTCCCAGGCCACGCAGCAAGTTAGTGTCAGGCTAGGAATGAGAACCTGGTGCCCCAGTTCCCCAGCTCTTTATAAATGACAGGGTTCTGTGGGTCACCTCTGACAGTTCAGAGAGACTCAGGGGGTCCCTGGATTGGCAGGTGGCCTCTTCAGGGGAAGATCTGGCACTTCTGCCCCTGTTTACTACTTGCTTCATTTTGGAGAGGAGCCCAGCATCCAAAGGTTTTTTGGGTGCTATACAAAAACAGCTAAAAATAAAACACCGGGTCAACTGAGACTTCCTGAATGGGCTGAGGTCATCCTTGCCCCCTGCCTGAGGGACCCTGGCCAGAACCATTTTCATAAGGCTGTTTAAAGAAGAAGAAACCCATCACCCCAGGCCATGACTAAGCAAGAGTTTCTCTTCGTCCCCTTTCCGAAGTTCTAGCTGGATTCTTATGCTCAGACCTCAGCAAAGTTTCTGATTATAATAAATGTTTATTAAGTCAAGGAAGAATTGTGGGTTTCTTCCTATTTCTAGCACCATAGGTGAAGCCCCAGCAGCACGGGCATTAGCATCTACCCCCAGGGGCAGCGTGTGCCTGTCACCTTCTCCACTGCCCTCCACGCACCTGCCCAGGGTCAGATGAGAAATCTACATTCTCAGAAGAAGCTACTCCGAGCTGGAGCGATGCCACACTACCTAGGTCCCACCTTCAATGAGTAGCGAGATGCTTGCTGTGTTAACTGTTGTTTTATAAACATTTGTGGAATGAATGAATCCTACCCGTGCCTTGGGCTTCCTAGGGGGAGCTAGGAAGTGAAGGAGAGGCTGGTGGACGGTCTCATCCCTTCAGAGCGTGAGGCCTGCTGGGGTGGGGCACCGACAAGTGAGAGTATATATAACTCAGAGTAGTAGGCTAGCATTCAACAGTACAACAACTTGGGGATTCTCATGGCTGAGAATTGGCTCCCTGATATTAGAACATAGCACATCAGAGTTGGGAGGCATCTTGGTTTTTAAATCTAAACCCTATTTTACAAATAAGGGGATGAAGTCTCAGAGAATTGCAAGGTTTGCCCAAGGCCACCTGCTTGGAAGGAGCAGGGCTGGGATTCAAACTGAGTCTGTCTGCCTCCTGTAAGCCTGGTCTTCCTCTGTTCTGTACCATTAGCTCAGTTCATATGTTCTCCACTCACAGTAGGTACACATTAAACAGTTTATTTTTCTGCCCCAATCAGATAGCTTCAGTGTTAGTTCTACAGAGTTATTCTTCCTCTCTCTAGGTACTATTTGCAATTCTGGAAATCTGTAGAACAAAACCCAAAACAACCCCCCCTCCCTGTCTTTCTCAATTATATATTAAATCCTGGGAAAAAATAGGATTCTAAAGTACTTGCTTTCTCTAGGAGGAAGCTTCTAGGCAATTTGTAATTTGACATCTTCTGGATGATGGACAGTTTAGTCTATAGGTTGGGAACAGGGATAATTGAAACCTAGTGATCAACCGCATTCATCTCTTTCATCCCTGTCACCAGCTCCTCCTTCTCCTGGGCCTGAAACCACCAAGCCATTTTGGACACTTCTTATCCAATTTTTGACCAACTCTATTCTTGTTAAAATAAACAACAATAAAAAAACCCCTAAAACTTCCCATCCTCCCCATTTTTGTTGTCCACCCACAGATTCAACAAACACCGAGTTTCCAGTTGCTGCTCAGAACTCCAGAGTAAACATGGCTCTTAGAATTTCTCACTTGTACAAACATATTCCTGCCATGCAGCATGAGACAGCTAAAATGCTTTCCATTCTATGAAATGATAATTTCAAATAAATTCAATTTTTAGATTCTATTTTATCATACTATAGCAGGTACAGCGATGTTATGGTGTTGTGATATTTTCTTACCATCTCTATACATATTTGTTGAAGCCAAAAAGAAAGAAGACTTTGTATTACTGTATGTCCATCTCTTATGGCTACCCTCGGCCTTACCAAAATCCAGGGATTGGCCAACTATGGCTTTAGGACCAAATCCAGCCTCTTGCCTGTTTATGTATATAAAGTTTCCTCATGTGTCATCTGTGGTGGTTTTTGTGTTGCTACAGAGGCAGAGCTGAGTGATTGTGACAGAGACCATGTGGCCTTCAAAAGCTATGACCTGGCTCTTTGCTCTTTATAGAAAAAAAGTTCGTTCATCTTTAGTGTAATCTATTAAACTGTTATAATTTATTCATATTATTTCCCATTTAACAAGAAGCATGTGTGTAAATGGCTGTCACCCAGAGCATGCAACATGATTTCAGGTAGAGATATTTTTTGAAGGATCCTTAAAATCTCACCCCAGCCTTTCACCCCCAAATGGGATGCCTCTCATATCCAAATACTTGCTAGGGCCTAGCATTGTTGCTTATTCTCTCCTTCATCCTTTCATTCATTTATTAAGTGTTCGTTGTATACCTGCTAACTGCCAGGCACGGGGTTAGGGGCTCTTTTCCGTGGTGAGAGAGCTGGATCACGGGGCTTCTGGTCCAGTAGGGGAGATGGAAATAAGCCAAGGAAGTGTGGTGGGTGACAGTATAGAGCTCTGGGGAGAGGCATGAGGGCAGAGGACCTCCTTTGAGGTCAAGGACAACCTCTGTCTATACTGAGGGAGAAGGCATAGAGGCCTCAGGCGGCAAGGACCTGGTGAACTTGAGAGGCGAAGCAAGGTCAGTGACTGAGAGAGTGATGGTGGCAAGAGATCAGCAGGGAATCTGCAGGGTTCAGGCCTCATCAGGAAGTTTGTTCTAAATGGAGAGGGAGAGGGGAGGAGAGAGGGGATGCGTGTGCTCCCACCTAATGGGCACAATGCTAGGGCGTATGGCACACGTTATAGGGGTGGGACACAATTATAAGAGGGACTGTACCTGACAAATGAAAACATCGTGACTTAATTCTTTCTACCCTTAAATTAACCTGACACAATTGAAAAATAAACAAATAAATGCAGTGGCGAGCCCCTGAAAGTGTCCCAGCAGGGCGAGAACTGTCTGATTGTCATCCTCGCAAGCTGGCTCTGCTGCTTGTTGAGAACAGACTGGTGGGGATCCCTGCCAGCAGATGACCAGGGTGGAGGTGGCAGTAGAATGGAAGTGGTGGTCGGATTAGCGACACCCGTCTGGGGTGGCATCCTGGTGCTATTAGGAGCATGAGACATTGCCATCCTTTGCTTTTGGGGCAGGGTCAGCTGGCCAGGTGCCCCCTCCCTGGCTGGTTCTTATCCTTTGCTTCCCTTCAGCCTGATTCCTTCTTCTGCCCTGCTCTCAGGGGATGATTTATGGATTTTTCCCCCTCATTTCCTGGTCTCCAAGAGCAGTGGTTGGGAGGGGAGGGCACTGCAGAAACAATTCTGGTCCCTCTCCGCCTCCTCTTATTGCCACTTTAAAGGAAGCTGCAGGATTAGCTGGGATTTTAAGAAGAATCATGCCTTTTCACTCTTTAGGGCTCTGTTTTTATTCTTTTCAAAGCTCCAGGACACCAAGGCAAGGAAAAAAAACCACACACACAGACAGACAGATACACTCACAGAAACAGCTGCAAAGAGACTTGAATTGACTTTTTTTTTTTATTTCTCTTCCTTCATTCACCAACAAGTAGAGGAATTGGAGATGGCACAGGACTCTTAAGCAGACCATTGTCGTCTGGAGGATTGTCACAGTGAAGCCAGGGCCTAAGTGGCGCCTTCTTCCATCTGGGCTGTTTTCCAAGGTCTTAACCCATTCATACTCACAGCCCTACGAGGAAGGTTCAAAGATTATACCCATTTCACAGATGAGAAGACAAAGGTTCCTAGAGCTTAATCCTAGAGGTCACGGGGAGATGCTGTCAGAGTCCTCAGGATAGGGAAGAGTGGGAGGGGTCCTTGATGAACACTCAGGGGGCAGCAGCTTGCTGGTGATGTAGCCAGTAGTCTCCAGAGCTGCCAGGCAGAGGCAGGGCCAGAGGGAGGCTCCTCCCCTCCCCCATTGCCACCAAGGTGGGCTGGAGTGCCAGCGGGGAGAACCCCCGGGGGCCCACACAGAAAATGTATTCTCCAGGAGCACCCTATAAAGTGTCTAATGGGTTCAATGAGGCATAAAGCGGGGGGGTAGGGGAGTGGGAAATAAAAGGGAGAGATGTGTGAAAGAGAAGAGAACAGGCCCAGGAAAGAAACTGGGCAGCCCTGTCTCTCGGCCCTCAAGCGGCCTTTGTTGCAGCCTCAAGGGAGCAGAGAGCAGCCTTGGTGGCAGGGTTGTCCCAGAGGCCGGGATGTCTGCATTCAAAGAGGAAACTAGAGCGTTCATGAGATGCATGCAGAGCACCCGGCCGGCCACGTGCATGCAGGGAGAACCCCTGCCCTGGCCCCCGACCCACTCAAGGACACTGAGCCACCGCAGCACTGGGGGGCTTCTCACACAAGTGTGGTTTGGGCTGAGCAGTAGATTGTGACATTAAGTCAAAAGAGTTTAACATCTCGATTCAGCCCTTTCTCTGGCCTTGAATGACAGGGCTTCACCTTTAGGGGAACCCTGGCAGGGAGGAAAGCTTGGAAAGGAGGGAAGTTTTGTGACTCAGTAATGCCGGCTTTATTATAGCACAAAGGCCCCCCCAAAGTCCGAGTGATTACCGGGTGGGGGGTTGTCAGGCTGGGCGGCCTGGAGAGAGCCTGTCAGAGTGTGGAGTGGGGCACTGGAGGGGGAGGGGTGCTGTTAATCCTGCAGGATGGCTCCTGGGCACCTGGCACTGTGCAGAACTGTCCCCTGCACGGCAGTCTCCCTGGGAAACAAGCCATCCCCCTGGAGGGCACACACCAAATAGTCAAAGTGGCTTTGCTCTCAGCATCAGACTAAGCAGAGTGCTACGGGAAAACTAAACCAGATAGGACTGAGGTATTTATTTAGTTGCTGCATACTAGCACTGTGCTGGGTGCTGTGGGCAGGCAGTAAAAGAATGCTAAGCTCTGTGTCCTTCCCTCCAGAAGAGAGGGAAGAAGATGAAGACGCGGACAGCGTGAAGGGAAGGGGAACCAGCAGTCGGGAGTCCTCCCCTCCCCCAGCTTATGGGTGGTCACCAAGTAGGGGCTGCCCTGGGCTTCTCTGGCTGTGACTGTTCACTCCTATTCACCACTGGGGACCTCAGTTTCCCCTTCTTTCAAGGTCAGCATGACACGTGCAGTGACAGGTAGGGCGTGGGAATGTGTGAGTCCTGTGAGCCTGGCAGCCAGAGCAGCTTGGAGGGGGAGGAAGACGCCACCAGGTCAGCACAGCCATGAGGCTCTAGACAGTGAAGGAGGGAAGGACTCAGGGGCCAGCCCTGGCAGATGTGGTAGAAAGGGGCATTTAAGGTAGCAGTGAGAGATGATGTGAGCCTGGGCAGACTGTGGACTGAATGGCTAAGTCACAGCTGGAGTGTTCGCGGCACCTGCTTGCTGTCACCTGCAGGCAGTGGCCAGCCCACTCCAGTGTAGTCCTGACGTGGAGCTGCCACCTTCCTCCAGGGCACTCCAAGGCCCCCCTTCCCTCTATCCCTGTTGCCGCCGTGTTCGTCAGCGTGTAGCCAGAGGGAAGCAGGGCCAGTAGCAGACACTGAGGAAGAGCCTGGGTGGAGGAATTGGTCATGGAGGTGCTGGTGAGGCGAGGCCGGGGGCCCCAGGGGCTGAAGCTGCTGCAGAAGTCGCGTGAGTCAGGGGGTCCAGCTCTGCTCCAAAAGCCGTTCCGTTGACTGAGCCGCATTCCGGCGTCCAGCGTAGTCTTCGTACTTAACTCCAGTTCTCGTGGACCTGAATCACTAACCCCAAGGTTACCATTGGAGGAGGTAACTGGGGGCCCTAGACCAGCCCCCTCGCACAGACCCACCTGCAGGTGCCCTGCCTCACGCCTGCTGTGCGGGCCAGGCCGCCGTTCAGCCCCTCTCACTCAGACCCCGCAGCAGACCCGTCACCTGTAGCACCTACTCTGATTTTTAAAACTTGCCTCAACAATACTCTAACAAACAGCTATTTCAAAGCAAAAGAATAGTCCCTCCAAATCCCGCCACCATAGACATCTGCTCGCCTCCCTCTCATGAGCACTAGCAGTGACGGGGGTTTGACTGCAGGCAGGCGCCGCTGAGCGCCGGGCCACGTCACCTCTGTTCACCTCCCCCGAAGTCTTCTGGGGTCCACGCTCTTATTCTGCTCCTGCCTTTTGTAAGGCAGAGGGAGGTGAAGGAGTCCATTCCAAGTCTCAGAGCCACGGTCTGCGGTTCCAGAGTTCTTGCTTCACCGTCACTCCTTAGCCCGGCATTCGGGGCCCTCTGTTGAGTTCAGTCTTCCTGGCACCTGTATCACAGAGACTTGTATATTTATAACTTTACTGCATATATATATGTCTGTCCCGTTAGAAAATAAGCTTCCGAATTCAAGACAGGGTGTCTAACAGTGCAGCTGGTGCTTAAAGAGAAAGTGGTGGATAGCTGAGTAGACGGATGGGTGAGTGAGTGGGTAGGTGGGTGGAGGGCATATGGATGGCTATGTGGATGGGCGGACAGATGACTGATCAACACACTCAGTCCTCTCACTTGACTAATGAGCCTGTCATGTGCTTGAGAATACACAGGTGACAATTCGCTAAGTTGAGTCTCTCCCCTTGATACTCATAAGCACCCTATGCAGTAGATATTAATCATCCCGTTTTGCAAATACGAGAAACAGAAACTCTCAAGTTTTAACTCACGGCCAAGGTCAGTTCCTAGTGACAGAATTATGGTGCTGTACCCAGAGCGACTGCTCCATCACCTGCTTCTCTGACCCTTGTTTTCTGCCACACCCCCGTCTTTTGCTTTTCCAGGAAGCCTTCTCTGACTTCCTTTATCCTCATCCTTTTCGGCCTTATTCCTGTGGCATCGTGCGGCTGCCCTGACTTTACCTCTTAAGTCTCTGACTGTCAGACTCCTGGAAGCAAAGAGGTTTCTTTTTTTTCTTTTTTATGAAATCATAGCTGTGTAATTAGTGCAATCAAGGGGTATGATGTGCTGGCTTCATATACAATCTGAAATATTTTCATCAAACTGTGCAACATAGCCTTCAGGACATTTTCTTGTTATTATATGAAGACATTTGTTTTTGTTTTATTTTATTTTATTTATTTATTGTTATTGTTTTTTATTATTAAATCATAGCTGTGTGCATTAGTGCAATCAAAGGGTACAATGTGCTGGTTCCATATACAATCTGAACTATTTTCATCAAACCGATTAACATAGCCTTCCTGGAATTTTCTTAGTTATTGTATGAAGACATTTGTATTCTGCATTTAGTAAGTTTTGCCCGTACCCTTCCAAGATGCAGCATAGGTGTGGCCCCACCAATTACCCTCCCTCCACCCCAATCCCTCCTTCCCTTCCCCTCCCTTGCCCCCTTCCCCATATTCTTGTGCTATAGTTGGGTTATAGCCTTCATATACATGAAGCTATACATTAGCTTCATAGTAGGGCTGAGTACACTGGACACTTTTTCTTCCATTCTTGAGATTCTTCGCTAAGAAGAACGTGTTCCAGCTCCATCCATGTAAACAGCAAAGAGGTTTCTTACCCCATGAGGCGAGTATTTACTGCCTGTCCTGCATACCACGTCCTGTGCCAGACTGCAGGTAGCAACTGTAAATGGGGTTACAGGCTCGAGTGTGCGTCAGGCAGGTAAACAGTCAGGAACTCTATTCATGATGAAGATAAACATGGACGCGGGATGCAGAGGCATCTAACGCAGCAGGTCTTGTGTAGACAGTTAATTAATTTCCCAGAGGCAGGAGAGAAGGGGGGTTCTAGGAAAAAGGAACAGTGTGTGCAGTGGCCAAAAACTGAGCTCACTTCCCTTTTTCCTCCCTCTCCTCTTCATTTTCTTTCCTCCTTTTTCGCCCTTTCCTTCTCTCTTTCTTTATGTTGATAAGGCCCCATTGCACGTCAGGGACTCTAAGGTTTTAGTGTGAATTTTGTGTCCCTGGGGTAAGCCACATAGCAGGTGCTGGAAGTGGTCCCTTGGTGATGGGTTCAAGTAGCCAGCAAGTGCGTGATGTCTGGCATGAGCTCCGGCCCGTTGGACGCATGGGGTGAATTCCGCAGCATTTCCTGGCAGCCAAAGAACCAATTGCTCTTCCCTCTCACACCTCCCAACAGTGCAAAGGAAGCAGCAGAGGAAAACCCTGTCTTGGGGGAGAGGATTGAACATTGAAGACGGGGCGACAGAAAATGTGTGTGATTCCAAGTGTGCAGATGGACCAGGAGCCAATGAGGGGGATTGCAGGATGAAGGGGCAGCAGGGAGATAGGAAGGTAGTCACAGAGGCAAAGGAGTCAGACCCAGGTTCAAAGCTCAGGTCCCCCAACTCCAGCTAAGAAGCCTCAGTTAGGGAGCACCCACCCTGTGCCTGATGTTTGATCTAACCTTCACAGCAGACTATCAGGTGAGTGTTGGCCAACCCATTTTATAAATGGAGGTGCTGAGCCCCAGGATGGAAAGCTATGTGCAGCAGGGTCATACAGCTAGTGGAAGAGCCAGGATTCGAACCCAGGTCTGTCAAGGTGGGCCCCAAACCAGTGCTCTTCACCCTGGTAGCTATGGAGCTCTCAGCAAGCGTTGGCCCCCTGCCTTGCCGTTAACCAGACCAAATGCTCACTTTGTACATGGCAGCGTCGGTGGGCTGGGCAACCTGGATGTGGACAGGTGGAAGAGAACAGAATCGTGGGTTCGGCCTCTGGAGCCAGGCCGGCACGGGTCTGACTCATGGCTCTGCCTCTGCCGCGACCTGGGACAGGAGCCTTTGTTTGCCTGTGAGCTGTTTCCTCGGCTTTAACTGGGGACAGTGAGAGGACCCCCTCCTCACTGGGCTGTACAGGCTTAAGTGGGGTGACACGTGTAAACATCCCCACACTGCTTGTCAGGCAGTAAGCCTGCAGGTGTTCATCTCACTGTTGTTTTTATTTATTGCTTGTAATTTTTGTAAACCCATTCTCTAACTTCATGCTCAGTCTAACGAGGAAGGAAGGTCGCATTCACTCACATAGAGATAATTAACATGATTCTGCCGTGAACATTCCTCATCAGAAAACGGCACACTCGTTGCTGGCATAGAGTTTAGGTAAGGAGGTTCCTGCGGCCCAGGGTGGTCTAGGAAGGCCTCCTGGAAGAGGTGGGAGTTGAACTTCACTCTAAAGAACAGCCAGGTGGAGGGGCTGGAGCTGGTCCTTGCGTCAGAGAAGGGCGAGGACAGGGAGAGCCAGGGATGGCTTTGTGGGTCAGGAAACCATTGACTGGTCGAACTTCAGCCTAGGAGCAGTGCCAGTGCCAGACTCAGGTCCTGTGGGAAGTAGGGAGCTATCGAAGGTTCTGGAAGGTGGGGGTGTAATTTGGAAGAGTGGAGGTGGCAGCAGCAGGCCTCACACTGTGATTTATGCTGAAGCAGCAGCTGTCTGCCTTCCTGTCTGACAACCCCCAATGTGCAGTGAATTAGAACCCCAGTGAGGACGCTGGGGCAGATGATAACTCACTCCATAGAAGCCAGACAAGATCCTCATCCTGAATCACAATTATTTTATGTCACAACTCCAACTGGCCTGCTATGCTGATGGTAATAGTACCGACACCCACGAAGCCAGCGCGGGTGCTCCGTGCCAGCCCTGGAGCTGAGGCCTTTACGTAGCTCTCGGGCTTCTGAAGCCGCTCCCAGGCCCAGCAGCCCTTGTTTATGATGCGGATTTTGTAACACCACCTTTACCAACCTGCAATGCAGTTCATAAACAATCTGCCTGCACAGATAAGTTGGAGAAAATTGATATAATGGCTTAGGTGTATTATCAAGGAGAAGCAAAAAGAAAGCAACTTATAAATAAAACAGCATGTTTTTCGCTATGTACATACTCAGATGCACAAGAAAACAGGATGAAGTCGGGTACTGGCAGCAGCTTGTCAGGAACGCACACGGATGTCAGACGAGAGGGACGTTGCCAGTACATTACCTCTAAGTTTTGCATAGTGAGAGGATGGCTAGCCATATGTATTAATGCAGCCTCACAAACATGCTGTGATATGGTGGGGTGCAGCCGCCATTCACGTGCCCCTGGGGGTGCTGCCATTGCCGACCTGATGAACCATGCTTGGGAAAATGCTGAATAAATTGAAGTCGCCTTTCCTCAATTCACCTGCTAATTGTGTTTCTGGAAAATCTGGTTTATACTCAAATGAAGTAAAAAATACTTGGAGGTTGTATGTGAAGCAGGGTTAGATTCTGGGTTGAATAATCATCTCCCTGATACACACCAGGAAGCGGAACATTTGGAAATCTTGGCAAGCAGGACAGCTTTTTGTTTTGTAGGGGCTGTCCCACAGGCAGGACATTCCCTCATTCTGAGTCCTGGCTCGCTAACCTGGCACCTCAGTCTTTGTGATGATTTGAAATGGCCCCAGGTGTCTCCAGGTCACCCCTCAGAGGACCGTGCTGCTTTTGTTGCAACCACCAACTTACGTTATTAAATCACTTACTCCTCACAACAATCCTTTGAAGTAGGCATTTTTGTTCCCATTTTATATATACATGGATACATTGAGGCTTAGACAGAGACAGTAACCCACCCAGGGCCACAGGGCTACCACTGGAACCTGCTCTGTTGGGCATTTAACACCATGTTACTGTTCTACGGAGCCACGTGCCTTCAAATTAATTCAACATGCATTTATTAAATACCTCCTGGGTTGCGTTCCGGACACTCTGGGAAGTCAAGGAGACACAGAGGCTCATATCTAAGACTTGGTCCCAGGCAGCATGTGGGATGCTCCAGAGAGACTGGGAGAGAACATGCCTTGGGAAAGGGGTGGGAAGAAGTTTGGTGTGGCCAGAGCGGGCTGTCCTCAAGTGAGCATGGAGAGAGAGGCTGGGCTGTAGGCAGGGGCCAGCTTATGAAGACCTTGGGGTGAGCCTAGTAAGATGCTGAGAGCAGTAGAGAGTCACCAAAAGGCTCAAGTCCAAGGGCAGCTATGACCAGCATTTCTTCATCAAAAGGCTACTGCAATTGTGGAGAACTGGTAAGAAGAATCTGAATGTTGAGATAGAAGAGAATGGGTTTGGCCGTGCCCGTGGCTCAGTGAGTAAGGCCCCGGCCTCATATATTGAGGATGGCAGGTTCAAACCCAGCCCCGGCCAAATTGCAACAAAAAAATAGCCGAGTGTTATGGTGGGCACCTATAGTCCCAGCTATTTGGGAGGCTGAGGCAAGAGAATAGCCTAAGCCCAAGAGCTGGAGGTTGCTGTGAGCTGTGATACCACAGCACTCTACTGAGAGCAACAAAGTGAGACAGAGTAAAAAAAAAAAAAAAAAAAGGAATATGCAAAAGTGAGTAAGGCTCCCAGGACTCAATGTCGAGGGTAAAGGAGACCATGGTGAAACCCAGGTTCCTGGCTTGAGTGCTCAGAGGCAGTGCTGTTGGGTGAGGTGGGGCATGTGGTTGGAGGCAGAGATGTGGCTGGAGTTGAGGAGAGCATTCTTTGGGGACCCATGTAGTCTGGAATGCCTGGGAGGCTGCAAATGGAAATATCTGGGTGGCAGGTGCGGGTGTCTGAGCTCAGGAGAGCGGCGTGCGGAGGGAAGTGGAGCTGTGGCAGGTATGCCAAGGTTTCTCTGCCTCAGACCCATGGATGCCTCTAGATTCCTCCAACCGCTTGGAATTGTAAAAAAATCATGGGGTTGGGTAGACATGTATACTTTTCTCAGGTGAGGGCCTGTAGACATTATCTGGTTTTCAAAGGGACTGTTGTCCCTACAAAATGATAAATGAAGAGACCTGTGCTGTGCCATATTTATCTGATGTGAGTTATGCCATTATTTTATATACTGAAAAGTACATAATGTTTCTAGTTAAGAAGGATGTTTGCCAGAAGTTGAAATCCTTTCAGTTAATCTTCCATCCTCTGCCTTTATATTATTCCTGCATGAGACATGAAATACTTGCACCAGACTCATGTTGCTTTGATGTTTCTTTCTGTTCCAAAGGAACTAGCAGATTTTCCTGTCCTCAGCTGTGTTGTTCAGAGTATTGTAGGGCGATCAGTTTGCACGTGCTGCAGTAACAGAACGTAATATAGCTTCCTCTACTGGGACTATCGTCTTGTCTTAGTTCCATAAAGTACTTCATTGTTTCTTTAGAAACAGATGTGGAAGGATTAATTTTGGGTTTACTGTGTCGAATTTCACCCCATTGGATATTTATGTGCCTTTCTGCAGTGATCTTTTAAATAGACGGTCTAAACAGCGCACAGCGATTGACTTAGATTAATTTAAAATATTTAACCAACAAAGCCGGTAGCTCAACTGTAGTGACCAACAGTGATGATGTCCAGAGTCCTTCACACTCTGGCAGCAGAAAGTACATTGCACCTGCCACCCAGGAGACATCCTGATTTCAGAGATAATAATGTGAACAAGTTTAAAAAGACGCATCTTAGAAATGATGGAATGGAAGCTCTGGCAAAAGGCAGGGTGGCCAGGGAGAAAATGTCAGAGAAGTTGTAGGAAGGGTGAAGATGGAACCGAAGGGTACTGATATTTAAGGAGATGAAAGGAGGAGGAAGCTGCAGAGAGGATGCTGAGGAGTTCTCTGAGAAGCAGAGAAAAGCTGGGCTAGGGAGGCCTCAAGACAAGGACAAGGGGAAAGGGCCTTAACAAGAGCATGGGGAGGGTCTGTCGGACCTGGCTGTGCTTGGTACCAGCAGCTTCCGTGGAGCGAGCGCTGGAGCTTCCGAGAGGTGGTGCTGGGCGCTACATCTCTCCCTTCCTAGAGGTTCATTCATGAAGCAGGGAGAGGCTGAGATCAAAGAGGACGCATAGGGGTTGTAGCTTGCGTGGCGTCATTATCCAAACAGTACACAGGAGGAGGAATGGGTTTGGAAGAGAAAGGTTAGTTTGGGTGCTGTGCATGTGCGATCGTGGGTCTCTGTGGGAAATCGGTGGACACATACACATGAAACTAAGGGTCCTAAACTCAGGAGGTGCTGCAGGACTGTGAGGAGGACCGCGGAGCAGGAGCACATTGGTGGCTCTGAAAACCAGGGAATAGGTGGGAAGACCTGGGAGAGTGTGTAGACACAGAGTGGAAGTGGGGTGAGGTCTGGCGTCTGGGAAACAGCTGAGGAATCCGCAGAGGGCTGCCTTCTGCGCCAGCCGCCTACACGGCTGGGCTTGCTCCTGAGCCCCATGCAGTGTCTGATGCAGAGTAGATGCTGATTGAAGCTGGATGATGCGTTGGTTGATTAATTGGTTGAAGGAGTGCACGAAGGCGTGAACTTGTGAGAGAGACCGAGGAAAGGTCACAGAGAAAAGAGGCAGAGAAGTCTAGTGAAGAAAACTTTTAAAGCTATGAAGATAGATAGAAGGGTTAGTACTGAGCAGCTGTTAGGTTGACTGTCTGGGGACCCTGCTGTCCTCCATAGAGAGCAGAGAGGTGAAAGACAGATGGCTGTCCACTGAGGTAAGAATGGGGGTGTGCATGGATTTTTCCAAGAAATCAAGCAGTTTGGGAAGGAGCATGTTGCCCGGGAGGGATCATGCTACTCAGGACTCTTGAGGAAGGGTCCAGGAGAGCCTCAAGCCATTGGCCAAAGGGAGGGGAGCAGAATCTGCCTTCGAGCACAGGGGATGCTTCCCGCAACCACATAGCACCTGGCACTGTGTGGTTACAGGTGCAGCCCTGAGTGTCAGCCCTCTCCTTTCCTTACTGCAGTCATGAGCATGAGAGAGAGAGAGGATGTGGGGTGATGCTTCTCAGCCGACAGTGTCCCCCACCCTTTGCTGGCAAACCCTCACCTGGGGAACATGTGCTTTACTGGTGCCCTTGGTTGCCATGGTGACACCAGCCTTCCAGTCTGAGAGAGATGGATGGGTTTTAAATCATTATTAGCCAACGTACCAAGTATGTTTTCCAAGCAGTAAATAATAGCTCCTGATACCCAGCTTCTCTGCATGCACTGCATGGAATATTTATTTTGCTTAAGCTTATTTGAGGGTTTGTTTTCATTTTTGTGGTCTTTACGGTGGAGCTGTGTAAAAATCAATAGCATTGACTCTCTAGCTAATTGTAATTTACCATGAAATAGGCTTCAACGCCACACTCCCCCATCCAGTGGTTTTTAGCTCTCCTGTGGACAAAGATTTAAATTGGGCTTGACCATCTTAATGAGCGTGGGTGCTATTTGGGTATCTTGTCACCTTCATATGCACAGCTTATTTCTTTCCCTCGAGGTGATTTCTCCCAGGCCAGAGCACTCTGCCTGCTCTGGGTCCTGAGTCTTCTTGCTTTAAGGAACTTGTTCACACCGTACATTCTAGATCAGGACTCTGGAGCAGTGGGGGGCTGGCTACTCCCCTTCAAGGCCCAGCTCCAGGAAGAGCTATCTGGCACACCACTGCCTCCTGAGCTGTCCACTCCCACATAATCATAGGAAGAGTGCCCCTTGCTGCTGTCCACCGAGCCATAGAGCTCAAACATCCATTCCAGTGTTGGTCCCTGTAGCCCTGAAGGCTGGGACCTGGCTCATTCATCTTTCTGCTCTCAGAATCTAGCATGAGTGTGGTACACAGTAGGCTCATGAATGGCTGGTGAATAGAATTCAACATCTCTACTCTCCGCATTGAGAGGCTGAAATGGAACATGGCCTGTTTACAGCGAAGCCTCCTGCAGACATATGGGCTTAAATCCGATTTTGTTCCATTCATTCTTACTGAGTTATCAAGGTCTGAATTTATTCATTCATGAACTTTCCACAGTCTACCTAGGCCTTCATGAGGAGTGTTTTGGAATCTGAAAAAAGGAATAAGACTCTTACCCTTGAGTAGATACCAAATAAAGAGAGAGTCAGATAGGTCAACAGCTAAGCATATTAAAAGGGAGAGTGAATGAAAGGAGGGCTGGTGTGTCTGATCACTGTGCCTGGTGCTGTGTACACATGGGCCCATTTAATTCCCACATTTACCATGAGAGCTGGGAACTATTACCCACATTTCATAGATTAAGAATGTGCTTGTCAAAGGGATTGAGTTCACCTGCTGTATCTCCATCCTCACTTTTTAGGAGGGAATATCAAGATCCAGAAAAAGAATAACTTGCCAAAAATAAGCCATGTGCCTAGAAGGGGCCAACAGCTGGATTTCAACTTTGGTTTTCCTAAATCAAGACAATCCCTGCATTTATGTGCCATGGCTATTGGCTATAGCAGGAGCCTTTCATGAGTCCTGAAAGACATGGTAATTCATCTGGCTTTGAAGGTTGGAAAGATTTTTGTTGGTAGAGAGAAAGAAAGGAGCTTCTAGATAAAAGGTGGGACAAAAGCAAAGGTTTGCAGGTGGAGAAGTGCAAGGTTTGTTCAGGGAACATAGGAAGATATGGTGTGAGATGAACCTGGCTGAATCATAGGGGAACTTGAACTCTCTAGGGTCAGTGCAGTGGTTGAGTGTAGGCATTAGAGTTGGATAGATCTGAGCTGAAATCCTACCTTCTTCCATCTGTGCAAACAGGAGTCACATGCTCAACTTCTGTATGCCTCAGTTTCTACTTCTTTGAAATGGGAATGATAATAACTCTTGAAATGGGAATGATAATAATTTCTATCTTTTAGAGTTGGATTCCTTGAGAAGAAAGCACCTCAGGCAGATAATAAATGTTAGTCCTATTATTACTAGGTATCTCTGGATCTTCCATTTCTCCTAAATGAAGCACTTTTCCCTGTTGTGCCCTCTGCTTCCAACTGGGAATTTGCTAGTTAGCAAATATTAGAGTCTTGGGATTACGGAGGTTGGAATGAACCATGGCAAAGGTGGTCTTTGTTGACCCATCCGTCAGTGAGAAGAAAGAATGACACCGTTCCCTGGGCTCCAGTTCTCCAGCCTCTGAAGATGCCCCATTGGGCTAATCCTTCTCTTGTGACCTTTTGGGCCAAGAGTGGCATTTTGGGGTCTATCCAAGGAGTCTCAGTAACCTTTCCTCCATTAGCTGTGCCTGAGCCCCCAACAACCACATACCCCTTTCCACCGGTTTCTTGGTATGTCAGAAATGTTGGAGGTGTTCATTATTCCCGGCTTCTCCCCAAAGGCCAGCACTCCCCTTTTCAAGTTTCATCTCTTACATGTGTTGTGTGTGATGGTGCAGTAAGGTTCTTATCCTTCCTGTCAACTCAGCTTTGGAGGGCCTTCTATCCTTTTAAATTGGGATTGGGTTTTTCCTGATTTCCTCCTGGTATTTCTTCCCATCTGTCTAAGCACTCTGCACCCTGGCCCCTCAGCTGCTGCGGCTGTTGGCTGGAGTGAGGGCTGCATAGAGAGTGCTCGTCTGCAGTGGCCATCTGACAGGCTCCCGACTGCGCTTCTGTCCCTGCTCTATTCTATTCTTCTGGCTGCCGTGGCTCCTCAGAACAGCCGTGAGTGCTTCCCTTCTGCCCTGAGGTTTTCTTCTCTCTGGGTTCTATTTGCACAGATCTCCCCAGCCAATGAATTATTTCCTCTTAATACAGCCTTCTGCAGCCACTGCATTGCTGGCCACCCCCATCTCTCAGGGAGAAGAGCCCATGAGGATTTCAAGAGCCATTTCCTAATGCCCCCTTATATCTGAGAGGGGCTGACCCCAGCCTCCCTATTTACAGTCTTGAACCCCCAGATCTGTCTCAGATAAGGTGCACTCTGCCAGCCTCTCATCAGGGCTGAGAGGCCTTGCGTATCTCACGGCCCTGAAGAGCAAAGGCAGTCACAGTCTACCACTCAGGTGCTCTGGAGAATGAACCTGAGCCAATCTGCTGTCAAACTATGGCAGAAAACATTCAAACTGTGACTTCCCAAGATACGGTGGTATCTTTGGCAGATCTGCCATAAGTGCTTTTTCAAGTTCTGGACTAGACCTTTCTGGAGACTTTCTGATTCTGTTGCTGTTCCTGGTTAACTCCAGGCGCAGAGAGGAGGATGGTCGCTCAAGAGTTTCCTGCAGGATCCTCAAGTGGTGCTTAGAACCTTCTCTTCACGACTGAGTAAGGACAGTGTGGATCATTTAGGCTAGTGCCTTTGTATAACAACCACAATAAAAAGATACAGACTTGGAGCAGGAACAGCTCCTACTCTAGATCAGGGAGGTGTTTTAGGGTCCATGTTCGTCTCCTTGTCCTGGAGACCTCAGCGAGCAGGGACATACACAAGAAAATGTATTTCTGCCTCCGATAGCAGTCTCAGTGTGAGCTGTCTGGTTTCAGTGACCAAGACTCCTTCTGTTCTGTCGCTCTGCCTTCCTCAGGGATGGCTGTGACCTTGTCTTTATTTCAGGCTATGAGAAGGGCAAGAAAGGAAGGATGGGATATATCCCTTCCCTTTAAAGACATTACTTGGAAGTTATACCTGGAACCTTTGTATATTATTGGCCAGAATACTGTATTGGCTAATACAGTCAGATGGCCACCTCACCTGCAAGAGCAACTGAGGAACGTTATCTGTCCTAGGATGCCATGGATCCAGTCCAATACAAGGGAGTTTGTTACTGCAGAAGAGGGAGGCTAGGTTCTGGCTTGATATTTCTGAGCTGATGTGGAACAAGGACCAGAACCTGCTCATTCCAGTCTGCCATGCTGCCTCCCAGTCCCTGCCTTGTCCCTTGACACCTTCCCGCTCTTTCTCCACAACCCAGTCCAGGGGCAATGCCATGAAGCACAGCTCCCAAGGTGGGCCAGTGTGTTTTTATATTATGTAAGGCTCCACTCTTGGGCTAATTTTGATAGCTAATGATAAACCCCTTGTCATCGCACAAAAAATGTAACTTAGCTCTCCATGGAAACACCACCAGATTATTAAAATGCTATAACCCCCTTGAAGAAATACCATTATTTTCTTGTGAAATTTTCTACCTTACCTTTGTAGAAGTTAGTTACTTAAAACAGAAAGTTGTTTGTTACATTTACTGTTTCTATTAGAATGTTCTAGAACAACCCCTAAAAATCACAGGAGGGCCAGATATGTCCATGGCCTTTCTTCCTCAGACTTACATTCTCTGAGCATCTCATTCCCAAAGATCAGTAATACCTTAGCAGAGGTGATGACGTCAGGACCCTGGACAGCTCCAAGGAGTTCTGGTCCTTTGAAAAGGGTGGTGGTTGACAAAACATTGTGAGAACTGGAAGGACCTCAGAAATCATCCACCTGGAATTTTCCACAAATACAGAAAGAATTCTTTCTCCTGGGGGTCCACAGGGCAAGTTCAGTGACACACGAACCCAGATTAAAGAACGTTCAACCACGTGAGTGAGACAGTGATTCCCTTTTCATGTCTCTTAAGGCGAAAGGTGTGGCAAAGCACCGGTTTATCTTTAGCACCTCTCTAGAACTTGCTACTAGTGCTGAGGAACAAACAGAAAACCGCTCAGACGCAGAGCCTTGGGCTAGAATTTAATCACATTTATTTTGGGGGTTTTCTGTTTGCGTTAAGAGGTAGTTTTTTGTTTATGGTGGTAATTCACAGTTTTCTCATTACATGTATCTATTTAAACTAATTTATAGAAAGTATTAAGTAAATAATACAAAGGTGATACATGTATATGGCAAAAAAAAAAAAAAAGAAAACAGGGGAAGGGTCTGAGTGATTGAAGTTTGGATTACTCCATCCATGCCTGTTTGTAGACAGTAAAAGGACAGCTCAGAGAGGGGAGGGAACATGCCCAAGCTGCCCAGCACATTGGATCTTCTGAGCCTGTGGTCCTGGGTTCTTGCCCTCACACGTCCCTGCTTTCCAAAGGCCTTTTGAGTAATACTCCACTTTCCAATTGACCCCATTGTCTTGGGAACTTAGGGTGGGTGACCCTTCTGTAACTTTTGTGGCATTCCCAGTGATCAGTCTCCCTGCCATGAAACAAATAGCTGTATCCTGGAAGTAGGGAGAGAAACATCCCACAATCCCAGCATTGGGATGCAAATCAGCAATTAGCGTCAATTAAATCAGGATACAGTATAATTACCACCAATTGTGCTAACCTTTATATTCAGAAAGACTTGACCTGCTAAAAGGGCATTAAACAATAGTTAGAAACTCTTTCTTATCCAAGGGGGTGTTTGGGATGGTGGTGCCTCCTGTCATGGACCTGAGAGTTCTGACGGAGTAGACCCTCCTCTCCTCACGCCCACCTCTCTGGGTCTCAGCCTCGCTGGCAGTGGCCAGGCACAGCCAGGCTTGATGGTACCTTGTCAGAGACCTTATTGTGCCCTTCACCGAATCCTGCATAATTTAGCATAATGCTTGAGCCCTGCTGTGGCCTCTTGCCTGTTTCAGACAAATCTGGGGCCTCAGCCATCTTGAAAGGGACACTGGACTTTGCCAGGAAACGCCTCGCTGTTGAACTTCCGTGCCCTTGTATCTGACCTGGTCTGCCTATTAAACCACACCCCTGTGATGTTCTTATTTGTCACCACACCTCTTAAAATCTGATCCAACTTTCTGAATCCCATTCACGTGGCTCCAGAACAAAGCACTGTTCCTAAAATTCCGTGTTCTCACCTGGGAGTTCCAGAGCTCAGCCTGTTTACTTGTTCCTCCGTCCGCCAAATGAATCTTAAACACATCTTGTGTATCTTACACTGTTTTCTTACTGCTGGAAAAAGAAAAGACAAGAATTTCTAATATTTTATATATCTTAAACTTACAAGGCAGGAGAATAGTTTCAGGTGCTAGGAGGGTGCAGGAATGATGTGCGGGACGGGCTACTGCTGTGCCAAGTCTTTGGGGAGGACGTGGCCGTCCATCCTCCCAGCAGCATCTGGAGCAGATGGTATGGGTTAGTGGGTAAGAGGGCGGCCCGTGTAGTGAGACAGGGGAATTTTAGATGGACGAGGCTGAGCCTCAGCTCTCCGACCTTTAAGAGAGACAGGAGATGAGGTCTCGCCTGGAGAGCAGGGCCCCGGCTTTGAGGAGTCCTGAGTCTTGTGGGGATTCAGATGCAGGACGAACACCCTGGGTGGCCGAGGAGCTGGGGATGGATATTGTGGACAAAGGGAGGCCTAAGAAGCCTGGCACGTTCCCCCACAGTGGGGAACCTGGTAGCCGGGGGAAGGGTGAAGACAGCCAAGTCACACGGCAAGCCTGGGCAGAGTCAAGATTTGAACCCGGCGTCATCTGACTCAAGGCCAGCCCTTTCAACATATCACACTACTGTGAGTGTGAGGTTGGGAGGTTCGACTCAGAGCCGCAGGGAAGAGATGAACCAGATTAGTGGACAAACAGAAGTGATAAAGGGCCCCAGCAAAGGAGGTGAGAACAGGCTATAATTTCAGAATATAGTTGGTGATCCAGTTAGCAGGAGAAAAGCTGAGGGAGGGGATGAGACTCATTCCAGCTTGAGTGAAAACCCAGAGGCTCTTAGACGTCCCAGGGGACAATATTCCGAGCCTGTTTTCACATCCTTGACTAGTTCCATATCTTCTCTGCCTGATTCAGCCTCTTCCACTCCCACTTATCCTTGTTGACCCAGCTCGAGCCCTCTTTCACAAACAAGAGGCGGCTGGGTACCTTCTCAGAGGTCCTGGAAGCACTTTCCCTCCCTGTTCCATAGCCTTGTTTCCTTGTTTGACCCTGTTCGTGTGTTGGCGTGATCCTAGAAGTCTCATTCCTGCATGCACACATCCTTGAGGATGAGACCCGGGTCTTCTGTTGACCTGCAGGAGATTCTGAGGATGCATAAATAACAATGGACTAGATCAATGGTAGCAGATGTATGGGTTTCATCCCAACTGATATGGCAGCCATCTAGACTTAGCTGTAAAGTGTGCTGTGATCAATTGGTAATGTCTGGCAAGACCACAGGAGGAAGGGGTGGCAGTGTGCATGTCACTTATGCTATTCCTTGATGAAGAGATTGGTATAGTTTTGACAGTATACAGCTTTTCTCAGGAAAAATCAAAGCGAATATCCAAGTATCTGGCATGGCCAAAGGTAGAAAGGACTAGAAGGGGCTTTTAGAGAGCTAGGGCCAGGGACAGATATAGGCTGTGCTCAGCGTGCTGCATTTCAACTTTCATACCATTCTCTACTTGTGACTTTCATAATGATGCCCTAGGCCACCTTTTGTACCCTGGCTGGAAGTTCTCAAACCTCAGCTTACAAATGATTTTTTCTAAGCTAATGCCTGCCAACCAGTGGTTTTGTTTTGGCAGCCTAACTCTCTGTCTGCAGTGTGGTTTGGGGGCAATTCATTTGAATATTTTATTTCCTTAATGGGTTTAGAAAAGAAATATAAAAACGAAGGAGCGGATACCCATGGAAGGAGTGTAGTTCTAAAGGTAACATGGAAGCAGAGTATCAATTTAGAACTCTAAGCCCTGTAATAGCTCCACAATAATCATCAGCCATTTGATAAATGATGCCACCATAGTACTCAGTAACTGCTCTGTATGGGGCCTGGGCACAAGCAAGGGTATATTTGGCCACCATTATACGTCACCTCCTTAATGGCACACCAGTGGCCCAGTCCACTCAGTGTAGACTGGACACATCATAACCAGTAAGTTTAATCCCATCAAAGTGGTCCCACAGGTAAAGGACATATTTCTGTGATTCTGAGTTGTTCTTACACATGGTAATGTTCTTTTCCTTAAATTTTGTGAGCTAAGATAGCTGGATTAGGTCAGCTCTTAAACATTCTATTAATTAATCTTCTGATACACAATAGAGACAAAAGTGGAATTATGAAACGAAAGCAACCAGCCTTATCCTGACTTTTGAGACTTAATGCTGATTGACTGAGGGGTTTATTTTGAATGAAAGGAATCAAGAATTTATATGAGATGCTGAAGATCTGTCATAGATGCTGTCTCAGAAGCCACATGAAACTGGAGATTTTATAGCGCTGTTAGCTCTGTACAAAAACCATCAAGCCTTATTGATTGTTGGCCTCTTATTATTTATTATTCTTATTATTAATATTGATAGCAGGTCTTATTTGACTTGCATGCACCTTTTCTGGATTCCATGACATATGACAGCAAGAGATGATAGGAACTGATTATATGATGTATCGATCGAACCCATAGTTGATTTGGAAACTGGTATGTGGAAATTGGTGGGGCAGAGGCCCTGAGTGTGCTGGGGAGGTTGCCGTTGTTGGAGATTAGAAACATTTTCTGGGTAAAATAATCCAACCCTCCAAGTTGTGTCCACAGGACCCATTGTCACCATCCCTGCTAACTCTAATTTGCTATTTTTTTAGGATTGGGTTTAACTCTTTGCTTTGTCATTTACAAACTAAATGACTTCACTTCTCTGAACACCTCATCTCTGAAATGAGAAGATAACCACGGCATTTGTGTGGTTGTCATGAGCATTCAGCCTGGTAGACCTTGTAGACAAGCAGGCCTCACTGTGACTCCCACATCCAGTTGCCATTCATTCTCTGAGTGATCCTGGGTAACTTCTCCAACTTTTATCATAGGTAAAAAAGGGTGATGCTGGGTCAATATGGCAGTTCACGCCTGTAATCTTAGCACTTTGGGAGGCTGAGGCAGGTGGATTGCTTAAGCTCAGGATTTCAAGACCAGCCCGAGCAAGAGCAAGACCCTGTCTCTAATAAAAATAGAAAGAAAAACTAGCCACTGTAGTGGTGGATGCCTATAGGCAGAGCTACTTGGGAGGCTGAGGCAAGAGGATTGCTAAAGCCTAAGAGTTTGAGGTTGCTGTGAGCTACAGTGATTCCATGGCACTCTATCCAGGATGACAGAGTGAGACTCAGTTTCAAAAAGCAAGAAAAAGCGTGATCACTCCTACTCAAAGAATGACTGCCTGGTATGTGGAAGTGCTGAATAAATGTAACCATTGATATTATCATGTGTAAAGGGCCATATGGTAGGAAGTTTTTGTTACCTTCTTCTTCCTCTCATCCTTTTCCATGTACTAAACTCTCCGTCATCCTTTCTGGGAGCAGCCCTCCCTGCTGGCCCCTGTAGTGATGAGCTCCCTCTCTGTGCTCTGCCATCTTCTGCTCTCCCCTGAGACACGGTGCATGAGCTACCTACCTACAGGTTGGCCTTTTCTACCAGCTGGAAGCCTCTAGAAGCAGAAATACCTCTCCTATGGTTCAGTCTTGGTTGTACATGCCAGGGCCTAGCTTGGTGCTTGGTACATGGGGGTGTTTTTGGTGTGCAGGTGGATGAGCTGAGTGAATAAATGAATAAGTGAATGAATGAATGGAGTGAAGGACTGAAGTATTGGTCAAAGAAACCCTGGGCTAAACAGGAGTATAAGCCTTGCTTAGAGGTAGAGGTCTCAGAGCACAGGTTCTTTGGCAAATTTGAGGCTTTGAACCATCCCGATATTTACACACCTGTCTATGTCTGTTCATATTTGGGGGGAAGGCCCATAGCTGTTGTCAGATTCTCAGAATTTTCCTTGGGCCCTAAATGTGACAAGTTGTGGATTTGAACAGAGAGAGAAAGCGGGCCCCACAGGCAGGGTAGAACTTTAAAAGGGAGAATGTGACAAAGGAGAAAAAATCAGAACTGGAAGGAAACCAAGTCCAGCAGGGACCTCAAGTAGGGGTTGTGGTCAGTGTGCAGAGCCCCTGGAGGGGAGGGACCCCCACGGTCTGTGCGGCCCTTGCTGGCTCCTTCCAGGCAGCTCTTGTGTGAGGAAGCTCGGGAAGGTCTGCGTGTCTTTCACTGTCTCAATGCTAACCCAGACTCCGCTGGCTGAAAGGGTCTCACAGGCCCATTGGGACCAATCACCTGCCTTGAGCGAACCAGCTCAAATGATTCCAGGCAAATGCTGGGTCCTTCCTGCCCGGAGCAGTTCTCTTCCCTCCCCTCCCCTGCCTTCCCCTTTTCTTATATTCACTCTCCTATTCTGTCCTGTCCTGTCCTGCCCTGTCCTAACTATGAAAACTTGAATTTCATTAAGAACAGTTGTTTTCAAAAGTGTAAGTCTTGGCCTGTTTGTGAATTCTGAAATGGGTTTTAGAGGATTATAAAAAGAAACACCAAAACAGTGTGTGATAGAAAATGTTAGCAGGCATCCTACACGTAACATGTCGTTTTGTGACGCTTCCTTTTCAGCTCTGCGTGTACAAGTTTGTAATATCTGTTTCTTTCTGTGGGTTGTGGTCAGAAATGTGCAATAAGCACTGCTATCAAGCACGTTGCAGGGACTCAATGGGTACTGGTCAAAAGACCCAAGGCCTGAAGGGAAAGGGTGAGGCTGAGGTTGGGCGATCGGCTGTGCTGGGGGTTCCCTTGTTAGCTGTGCTGGGAAGCCCTTCTTTCCTTGGCTCCCTGTGTGGCCCACCCCGTCACTCCTTCTTCCCTTTGTATCTAAATTTTATTGTTTTGTGGTAAGCACACTTGGCATGAGATCGACCCTCTTAGAAAATGTTAAAGTCCCCAGTACATCACTGTCGACTCTAGGCACAGTGCTGTCCCACAGATCTCTGGAGCTGATACATTTTCCCTCTCTGAAACTTTATGCCCCTTGCTTAGCAATGCCCCATTTTCCCTCTTTCAGCCCCCTGCAACAGCCATTTCTCTCTTTGATTCCATGAACTCCACTATTTTAGACATGGAATCATGCATTATTGACTTTCTGTGACTGGCTTATCCAGATGAATGGATGAAGCAACCATGGCCTGTACGTAAGATGGAGCACAGTCGGCCTGAAAAAGAAGGACCTTTAGCAATCTGCAACAACGTGGAGGCACCTGGAGGATGTGATGTTAAGTGGAATAAGCAGTCGCTGCCATCCTTTCTTGATTTAATTCTCTCCTCTCATCTCCTGGACAGGTCGTGTACGTCACCGCCACCTTCCCCTACATCATGCTTTTGATCCTCCTCATACGGGGGGTCACATTGCCTGGGGCCGCCGAGGGCATCAAGTTCTACCTGTACCCTGACCTCTCCCGACTCTCCGACCCACAGGTAAGAGCAGCTTACTCAGTGGCCCCACGGGGGAGCTCTCTGCAAGGCCCCTGCCACCAACCACCAACACTCAATGGCCAGTTAGACAGGTGGACGCCTGTGCACTTCTTCTCAGAATACTTTCGAATACATAAATATGTAGGAAGTTGAATATTTCAAAATACAGTTACCAAAATATTGGAAAGGGGCAAATTTGTGACATGGTAATAGAGGTACATTTTAAAATCAGTACATTAAATAGCCAGGTCCAGCCGCAGACCTGGTAACTACCATGATTTCAAAGAGGCAATGAGCATCAACTCATTATATTTTGAGACAATTATACTGTGATACGAAAATATCTGGAGTTGCTACTGCTAATAGTGCTGTGGTTTGTTGCCTACATTCCTAATTGTAGCAATTACTAAATTTCAATTAGAAGTTACTGAAAACTAAAAAAAAAAAGTTCTCTCCCAGATCATAGATCTCTGCAGTGGTGCATCTCCAGGAGAGGAATTGGCTTTTTGTTGGTGATTAATTTTCTTCATAGGGGTAGCTTGCAGGAGAAGAGAGTTGGAGAAGCTGGCTAACCAGCAGTAGTCTTTGGTCAGGGGTTGGTGGTTCTGAATAGTGAGTAGGAACTGTGCAGGCCTAAGCTTCTCTGAGTGGGTACAGGTGCTTGGGCCTGGAGCACATTAAACAAGAAATAGAGTCAGAGCATCTCATCAGCAAGGTGGTTCTTAGCTTCCAGTGTGTGTTAGAAGCTCCAGGGGAGCTTCGGAAAACCCCAATTCCCAGAACACAACCCAATGAAAATAAACTCCCTATCATGCCTGAAATCCTAGCCGTCTGGGAGGCCAAGGCAGGTGGATTGCCTGAGCTCACAGATCAAGACCAACCTGAGCCAGAGCAAGGCCTTGTTTCTAAAAAATAGCCAGACATTGTGGTGGGAACTGGCGGTCCCACCGGTTGAGACAAGAGAATTGCTTCAGTCCAAGAGTTTGGGGTTACTATGAGCTATGACACCACGGCACTCTACTGGGGGTGACAGAGTAAAAATAAGTAAAATTTAAAAATAGGTAAAAAAAATAAGTAAAATAAACTCCCTGGGGTGAGTCCCAGGGGGTCAATATTTTTTAAAGGTATCCAGGAAATCCCAACGTGCAAAATAACTTACTTGAAGATATGTGACTGGGCGAGGAAGCACACATTTTTTTCCACTAAAACAACACGCAGAATTTTAATTTTCCAATAGAATATGAAGCTTGCAAGTCTGCCATCTGTGGCTTCCTGTCACCCGCTGTTAGGGGAGCTTGGGGGGAAATGTTTGTGGAAGGATGGTCAGGGCGGCTCAGATGCCCCTCATCATGGTGCAGGAAGCGGACGGTAGAGTGGAAAGTATGCTCACTTTTGTCTCAGTTTGCTGTGCCCCACGGGCTTGGGGCTCCAAGCATCGCTAGGCACCTGGGCTGCATCCTGAATTGCAGGCAGAATCCCTAGGAAGAGGAAATTAGCATCTGACTGCTGGTCTTGCCAACTCTGGCCCCTGTAGGCAAAGGCTCAAGTGAAGAAGCAGTTTTGGAAAACAGGTTCTCTGCATCACAGGTCTTTTGTACTTTTATGATTTTAACACGTCGCCTGTTCCAAGTCAGATTTTCTGTTCTCTCCTCTGCCTGTGTGCTTCTTTTTCCTGGTCCTCAAAGTCATCAGTCAAGAAGCCCTGAGCATCACTCGGAGTTCCCAAACCTGGCTAATCATCAGAATACCTTGGAACTTATTAAACACACAGAGTCCAGGTCTTACTCTTAGACGTTCAGTCTCAGTGGGACTGAAATGGCACCTGGCATCAGTATCAGTAATACGTTTTAGAGGTGACTCAGGTGATCAAAAAGGTTTTGGAAAATCCATTTGGCACCTACAACCTCAGAACCCTACAAATACACACACACACACACATGCACGCACAGAAGAGAGGGAGGCCAAACAGTTCAGCATTCAGATCTCCTGCCCCAGTCATCCCAGTTTCCTACCATCTCCTTCCTTTTAGGCCCTGGCTACCAGGTAAGTACTTAGCTACAAGCTTTGTCTATGGAATATCCACTTAGAATAGGGGCGAGCACATTGTTTTTGTTGGGACGTGGATTCTCCTGGTTCTCCCACTGATCCCACATGATCTTTGATAAGTTCTTCCTCTCTTCTCCTGGGCCTTGGTTGACATACAAGGGTTGAGTTCAGTCAGTGGTTTTTCAAGTGGATTTATAGAGCCCTGAGTTTCCATGAGCATGGGTTGGCAAACGCTGACCTTCAGACCAAATATAGTCTTCTTCTTGTTCTTATAAAGTTTTATTGGAACATAGCCATGTTTACACATTATCAATAGCTGTTTTAGTGCTACAAAGCCAGAGTTAAGTAGTTGGGGGTAGAGTTCAGTTGTATGCTGTGTTGGGGTTCCTAAGACCACCACATATTTGATGAATTCCTAGAAGTCCCCACAGGGTGCGGAAGCAGTTACACTCATGGATATGGTCTGTGTATAATCAGCAGGAGAAAAAGCACTATTCGGGGGGTGGGGGGGGAGGTCCAGAGGAAATCCACACACAGACGTCTCATGTTCTCTTCCCCCCTGCTGGGAGGGGACACAGGGGCACTTGTTCAGCCCAGAGAAGCCTGTCTGTGACTCAGGATCCAGATTTTTAATGGGGGTGATTTATTGCCTACACCGGTTCTCTCTGCCGGCACCATCAGTAACAATCCTTGAAATTCCAGACTCGGGAAAAGTAGCTATTCCCCATAAGTCATATTGGTATACAAATGATCTAGTCAGGCAGCCTAAATGGCATTCAGTGTCCCAGCCCTACAAAACAACTATATCACTCATTGCCATAGGAAACATTTTAAAAGCCAAGTTTCCAGACACTGTCAACAACCAGCCCAATCAGCAGCCCTACCACAGAGCCGAGGGGCCTGCTATGTCAGTTCTTCCTGTGACTTGCAAAACCTCCAAAATTTACTTTTTGGCCCTTTCTAGAAAAAGTTTGCTGACCCCTGCAATGGAGCACCCAAGGGGCGTGTGAGCAGCAGCTGCTGGGCTGTGCCCCACCTGACCCCCACTCTATCTGTGTTGCTGTCCACTTTTGCCCTAACCATTGTCCACTTGAAAACTATAGTAGCCTCCTAACGGGTCTTAAAACAGGTCTTCCAGGATGTTCCACCCAGCAGCAGAGGAATCTTTTGGAAATGCGGATCTGATGGGTACCTCTTTGCTGAAATCCTTTTTGGAGTTCCCATGGTCTTTGGAAGAAGTTCCAAATGGTGGGGTCCCCGTAGTCCTCTGTGAGCTGCCTTACTGCACCCCTACTGCTCACCCCCCACTTCAGTTCATTACAGATATTGCTTCCTTTCTGGCCCTCAAATAGACATGCCCTTTCTGCCCCCGGGCCTTTGCACATACTGTTTCTTCCTCTTCCTCTTGGTTCTCCCACTGATCCCACTTGGTCATTTCCCAGACACTCATTCCCTACCTTGGCTGACGGACGTCCGCTCATCCTTTAGGACTCAGTCTAAACGTCACTTCCTCAGGGAAGCCTTTTCCATCTGCCCTCCAGGACCCCTTATTTTCTCAAAGTGCTTGTGTTTGTAGTGAAACATTTACATAATTCTGTCTGTAGGTCTTATATCTACGATTTTTATTTGTTCAGTGTCCATTTGTTTGTTCAACAGAGATTTTCTGAGTTCCTAGTCTGTATCAGAGACGATTGTAGGTATTGAGGACACTCAACAAAACGGGGCTCTCTGCTCTGTGAAGTTTACATTGTGGTCAGGGAAGAAGGCAATACAAAAATGTAAAAGGAAGCCAAAGAATCCATTCGGTGGTGACAAATACCGCAGAAATGAAGGGTGGCACTGGAGAGGGAAGCTGGAGGGGAGAGGGTTTTCATTAGGGAAGGCATGGAGAGCGCAGAGGGCCTGGCGGAAAAGGCAGCTTGGGAACAAGGCCTTGCTCACCACTGTATTTCAAGACCCTGGCTAGACCATGGCTGGTATATAGAAAGTGCTCAGTGTTTGCTGATTGACTGGGAGAGCTAGAGCTACTTTGATTTTTGAAGAAAAGGTTGTGTTTCTTTAACAGTAAGTCAGATAACTTCCAGATCACTGTATCTGTGAACTATAATGTTCTGATTCTCTATCAGTGCTGGCCAGGAAATGTATATGTGTGCATGTGTGTGTCCCCGAAAGGCAACTGGTGATATTTCTGGGGCAGAATTAAGGATAGAGGATCCAAGAGGGAAAGGAAAACAAAACCCCATGTAAGTTGATGCTTTGGGGGGATATTGTGGGAAGAAGCCCGACGTGGCCATTCCCAGCTATCTCCATTTGTAAATACTTCACCCAGGAAGGAGCTGGAGGGCGCTGGTTTTCATTATTGCTCTGCTGGTACTGGTGGCCTGGCCCTGAGTAGGCCTCCTCACGTCCCTGGGGCCAGTCCCCAATTCCCCAGAGTGAGAATCACAAGTTGTACCTACCTGCCCCAGCAGATGGCCTTGAAGATCAAGTGTGATGGCCCAGTCATGGAAGAATATTTTTTTCTTTTCAATTGTGTGTTTATTTTAATGCACATTAGAAAAAAAAGACATAAACCATATCAAAACCATGGCTTAATTTTTATCGCTAGAATGAGGCTAAGTATATATATTATCACACACACACATATGTATGTACAAATTTAACATCCCTACTCCAAATATCCAGAATGCTCCAAAATCAGAAACTGTTTGAGTGCTGACATGACAGTCAAAGGAAATGCTCATTGGAGCATTCCAGATTCTGGATTTTCAGAATAGGGATGCTTAACCTGTATGTACATATATGTGTATCATGTATATTTTTTAAAGGGAGGCTAATCTACAGGCACATGTTAATATATTAGAACAAACTAGACATGGCAGAAATAGTGCAGACGGAAAGAACTTGGCTAACATTCGGGGCACAAAGCTACTGGGGCTAGCGAACATCCCAGGATAGTGTTAGGCCTTCAGGTAGCCACGTGCCCTGGAGGCAACTGAGGCACGCCTCTCAAAGTCAGCGAGAGTAGATTAGGAGACATCTTCTGGAAGTCTTTTGCCAGGCTTTCAGTGAAAGGTGCAGTCTTATATCTCTTGGTGGCATTTTCCTCTTAGTAAGTCCAGCTTGTTGTTTTGTTTTTTTTTTTCATAGAGACAGAGTCTCACTTTATCACCCTCGGTAGAGTGCCGTGGCATTACACAGCTCACAGCAACCTCCATCTCCTGGGCTTAGGCAACTCTCTTGCCTCAGCCTCCAGAGTAGCTGGGACTGTTTTTTTTTTCCTTAAAAAAAATCCTGACCTGGTTTCCATTTTCACTTCAAGTGGTACCGTGAAGGAAACTTCCCAGAAAGTGTCACTGCACCTGCTTGTTTGGCTAGCCTGGGAATGCAGGCACCTTTGTTTCTTTGGGATAATCTAGTGTTTGGGCCTCTTGCAACTATAAAGAACTAAAGAG
Organism: Arctocebus calabarensis; assembly: GCA_963573935.1. Taxonomy (NCBI): domain Eukaryota; kingdom Metazoa; phylum Chordata; class Mammalia; order Primates; family Lorisidae; genus Arctocebus; species Arctocebus calabarensis. The sequence continues at coordinate 40,809 of CAUYON010090676.1, forward strand.
CTAATCTGTAGCTGTCAAAATCTCTCCTGTGGGTCAGAAGAGGGAGGAGAGATGATTAGAGGGGAAGAGAGCCCAAGGAGGGCCAGAGGGCTGGGCTCTAGGGTGGGCTGCAAGATACACTCAGCAGTCTCTGAATGTCACTGGTCCTCAGGGCTGCTGCTTCAGTCCTTGCTAGTGGGGGTGGGCTTGGGTGGGTGAAATGAGCACTTGGCAGGGAGCCCTTCCTAGCATGGATTCTGGGAGGACAGGGATTCTGACAGTCATATGTGCTACTGATCTATCGCCAGAACCCAGCAAAGTTGCTCCTTAATTTATTGCACTAATATTTATTGGACACCTGTACTGCCAGGTATTCAGTATGCAAAATGAATAAGATCCTCGTGTCCTCAAGGCGCCCACAGTGTGGTAGGAGAGGGCAGTCTCACCTCCCCTCACATAGCCTTCCCTCCCTAAAAGAAGTGGGGAACAGGGTCGGGCAAGATTGGAGCTTCTCATCTGTCCTTATGTCCTATTGAGAAGGGAGGGCAGCTGGTTATTGGTAACTGTCTGAGTGCCAAAGCCTGTGAACCACTTGTGACTTTTATACATTGGCGTGGATTTAAGGTGACCGCATTCATTCCATCACTTTCCCTCTCTTGCCTTACCGGGAACTTGCTGGGAAGCTCCTGGGGGACGTTAGGGAGGGCTGACAGCTGATGCACCTATCGTGAGACAGATCCCCAAAGTCACCTAGTCCCCCTGCATGCCAGCTGTGGGGACTACACATTATCAGCAGAGCCTACTTCTCTGCAGACGTGTGGGGCTTCAGGAAGTCTGGGGCCTGGCCTGGAGGGGCGGGGCAGGTGCAGGTCAGTCAGGTGGGGAGCAGAGACCCCAGGTTGCCTTCTCCCCCACAGGGAGGCCCTTCTTCCCCTTGTCTACAGCCTTCATGGTGCAGGATCTGCATTAATTCAGGACGGGTCCCCAGTGCCCCTTCCCTAAGGATTACAAGGGGCTCAGACACGCCTATTTGCTGCATCATTTACATTTCTAAAGGGACACGGGGCATCTGACTGGTGCAAATCTCAACCCCAGCTCCTGGGGCCCTAGCAAGGGAAAGTTCTCTGTGAGGAGAGCTCTGGCCCCTGTGGGCTCGGATGGCAGGGATTCTGCACACAGGCTGATGAAGGGTTGAGCTGGGCAGCCATGAGCACATCCCCAGCGGTCCCTTCCATCTTCCTCCCTGGCTCTAAAGCCAGAGAACTCCAGCTAGGGGGTAAAGTGAGCTCAGCCAGGGAGCCCAGAGCTCAGATGGGAAAGCAAGCTGTTTCCACTTTCTCTTCAAAGCCTTAGAGCTATATCCCTTTCCTGGTTTATAAAGCAGGGATGATACTTTATTCGCAGGTTAAAAGGGATAACAGTGAAAATTATTTTAAAAATCTAACAGGATGCACACAGGCCGGTAGAGTCTCAGCGAGGGCACCCCGACCACCTTATTTAAAATTGCAGCCCCCTTCATTCCTGTCACATCTTGTCCATCCTCTTGGCTTTCTTGTCTTGGTGGCCCTGGTCACCATCTCAGACACCATCCATGTTAGAACACATGCTCCCGAGGGTGGAGAATTCACCTGTTACCTGCACTGTTCCATCTCTAGCCCTGGAACAGTACCTGCAGCACAGGGTCATTCAGTAAAGATTTTTTTGAATGAATTGAAGCAAGGAGTGAAAAATGAACAAAGGAGAGAAAGAAGAGAGAACAATGTCTGGGGGAGCCTGGGTTAGCACCTTTTGTGGATATGTTGTTTTTGGTTAGTGGAATCTGGCACTCATGGGAAGAAATGTGAGTCTGCTGTCACGGACCAGTCAGGTGGCTTTCAGCCTGTCCCTTTACCTCCCTGGGTCAGGGTTCTCACCTGTTTGTCGTGGGTGAGAATATTTATCACGCAGCGTGCCACGAGGCAAGTGTGCACATCAAGGCCAAGGCCCTTCTGGTTCTCATTTCTGGCATCTGGCCTGGGACCTGGCATGGAGCAGGGCTCCAGGAACACCAGCGGCGTTTCTCATTTTTGCCACCACCTCGCTAGCTCTGGGCAGGATGAGCCAGGGCCCCACAGCCTAAGGGGGATGGCTTTGAACTTGGAACTGAGTGCCTTTATTGTGGATCTAGTAAATTAAGTTTCTCATCAAGAACTTGAAGCGACACAGCAGCTTGCCTCCTTTGTCCCCCTGAGATTTGCATTCCGTGGTTTGTTATAACTTTCTAAACATCTATTTGTCTTCACTCTCAGCTCTGTGTTCTCTCTGAAGTGTGAAGTGCTTCCACTCCATTTTTTCCCCTGAAATTTTTATTTTCTGTCTTTTCAGTGTTCAGGGAGCTCAGGGGATCTTGCAAAAAAAAAAAATCACATTGTCCCTGCCCCAGATTCCTGCCACTCTCATTCTTCATTGTATTTTGAGTGTGTTTTCAGGGCGAGAACAGAAAGGCCTGTCACAGATCCAGATGGCGGGGTCTGCTTTCCCAGGCCACTGGTGTACCCTTTCCCCAAATCTGTCTTTTCTGGGGAGAGAACTGGAACCTGAGGCTAAGGTGTACAAACCCTGAGGTTGGGCTGGAGGACACCCACTTTGTGAGAGCTCCTCAGAACCCCAAATCCCACTCACCTCTCTACTCCGCAGGAGGACAAATCAGAGCAACCCAAACTGTGGTTCAAAACCCCAGCTGCTGAACCTCACAGATGTTGCGGTGGAGTTGCTGCCACCTTGTGGCAGCGTACTCTGATTCTAAACAGGAACCCAAATTAAAATGAGGTTTCTGGCTGCTGGTCTTTGAAACCAAAACATCCACATTGACAGCAATTTAGAGACATTAAATATGTCCTAGAAAATGTTGCAGATCTCACTGACATGAGGGCCACTCACTCTTTGAGACTAAAAGTCCCCCAAGGTTTCCTTTTAGCGTATTTGAATCTAAGTTAGGGTCAGTGTTCCTCTAGCACATGTTTGTTGTCCACTCGATTCCAGATATCAGATCATCACACATGGTTCTTATCTTCAAGGAGAAGCCAGTCCCTTGGGAGGGACACGTAATTAAGTCAGTGGCAGCAAAGGTGAAGGGCACTGCTGGAGTTGGAACTGACCTGGCAGGTGTATTTATTTCCAGTCTGCAGTGAATTCCTCAAGCATTAGAGATGCCACACACACTCAAAGAAAAGTAGTGGATGTTTCTTCTTCCCTTGGCTCCTTGACATTCCTTGTGAGTCCCCTGCCTGTGGAATCAGGACTCCTGTATACCCCGTGGAGACTGTGTGCCTTGGCGAGATTCTAGGAAATTAAATTGTTTCTCCTACAGGTTTGCTCAAGGTAAAGTTCTGTGATTTCTTGTTCTCGGCTGTTTTAGCAGCACCTTGTAATCTGCGGTCTGGATGGCGGAAGTACCCGTAAAAGTCCCGATACTGGTTGTCCTTGCTTGATGGCTGACTCTGTGCCAGGTACTGTGCCTTAGAAACTTGTCATTTCACTTATGCAATTTGCTCGATCATCAAGTAGTCAGGCATTGAAAATTAGTATGTTCTAGACATCGAAACTGAGTAAAATTCTCATGACCTTCAAGATAGGACCACAAGGTCCTTATATGTCGTATCTTATAGGTCGTGAGGATCTTAAAACCTGCCTTAAAGGTTTTCAGTGTAAAGGGTCTGAGACTCCAAGGGGCTAAAGCTCACACAGACAGCACTGGAACCCGGGTGAGTCTGGCTTGAGCCTCCCAGTCCTATACGGCTGCTGAGCCCTGGGCAGGCTGAGTGTCTAGTCAATGCAGGAATCCCCTCTGTGATAACCTGGGTGGCCACCAGTTGGCCCAACATGCAACAGGGAGGTCCCTCACCTCCACTTTGGGACAACTCTCTACTCACTGGGATTGAGACATTCATTCACGCATTCATTTTTTTCATATGCTTATTCTTTCTTGATTTATCTGCTAGAATTTGTCAGTGCCTCACTTTGAGAGTAACCACCAGGATTGAGCCTACAAAGTTAAGTGCAGCCTGAACAACTGAGGCACAAATCAGCCTCCTCTGAGCTAACAGCAGAGTCTACAAGGTGGACTTCCTCACACAGTCAACCCAGGGAGCTTTTAACAAGGATCCCAGCTCGTGCTACCTCCCGGCATTGTTGTTTGGATGTGTTTTTCTTTAATTCCTTGAATATATTTATTGTAGTTAAAGTCTTTTTAAGTAGGTCGTTTAATTACCAGGTGGTCACCTTAAACTTGTGTAGGCTCAACTTGGTGTTTTCCCACTGCAGGTCTGCAGAAACCCAAGCTGTTTCCAAGCCCCTCTAACTGAGCTCGGTAGCACTTGATAGGATTTCGAGCTCTTCTCCCCTGTAAGTCTTATGGGAGCTTGGCTTTAGGCTTTATCAGGATGAGCACAGCGTAGTTCTGATTCTGGAGCAGTGGTTCTCAGCTGAGGAAATTTTGCCTCCCAGGAGATGTTTGGCAACACCTAGAAACCATTTTGAATATCACGATGGGGATGCCAAGGCCGTCTAGCGAGTACAGTCCATGGATGCTGCAGAACCTCCTGGGTGCACAGGACAGAGTTGTCAGGCCCCAAAGCTCTGCGGTGCCAAGGTTAAGAAACTCTGCATGTGGCTCAGCTCCTGAGTGAGGTCTTCCTGTGTCTCAGTGTGGACCAGCTTTCCCCACTCTGCAGGGTGGGAACCCTGGTGCCCTGGCCTTGCTCTCCCTCAACAGTGTCTGGAACCAGCATCTCTGGTCTACTCTAGTCCCGCTAACTGCCTGGTAAGCCATGGGTGGTCTCAGCCTGGGCATATACAGCCCAGCCCTCAGCCTCAGCCTCAGCCTCATCAATGACCTTCATGTGGACTTCTGGGGCCTCCACTGTGCACAGGTCCCCTGTCTGCTGCCCTTACGGTACAGTCCAGCTGTCTCGGCTGTCCCCCACTCTGGCTCTGACTGTTCTGTTCAGTGAGATGGTTGCCGTGCTGGGAATCCAGCCCTCTTGAAACGCCCTTGGAGATAGCCCCTCTCTCAGGGACAGCAGTCTTGCCCTCCATCTTATCTGCTCCCCCAAAGCAGTAGTCTCCTACACTTTATCTGTTTTGATAGTTGCTATGGCAGGAGGGTTAGTCTGGCCCAAATATTCCATCAGGACCAGAAGCAGAGATCTGACTTCCTGCTGTCCACCCCCAACTGCCTCCCATGCTTTTGGCATCAAATCTAGACTGTTACCCATGGCTAAGGCTGAGGAGCCCTCTGTGGTCTGGTTCCCATCCTTGTCCAACATGGCCTTGGGTGTTTCAGACTTGTTCCTACCACAGGGCCTGACTTCTGCCTGGGTCGTTCTTCCCTCAGATAGTCTCATGACAGGTTCTTTGTCACCCTGTAGGTCTCAGCTCCAAAATCAGGTCACCTCTTAACAGCTGAGCTCATACATCTCCTACTAAACACATGACTTTAACATAGCCCCTGTTTTATTTGATTCACAAGACTGACAGTTATATGAAAGAATCTCATGTTTGTTTGTTGATGTATTCACTCTTAGTCTCTCAGTTAGAATGTCATTTTCATGTGAGCAAAGAACTTGTCTTTCTTATGCACCATGAACTCCTTGGTACTTGGCACAGAGCCTGGTGCCTTATAAACTCCTGGTCAATATTGGATGAATGGATGCACAGATGAATGCATGAATGTGTGGAGGATGGATGGATGGATGGATGGATGGATGGATGGATGGATGGATGGATAAGGGCACTGGATGATGGATGGATGGATGGATGGATGGATGGAAGAATGGATAAGGGCAATGGATGATGGATGGATGGATAGATAGAAGAATGGATAAGGGCAATGGATGATGGATGAATGGATGGATTAAGGAATGGATGATGAAGAGATGGATGATTGATGAATGGAAGGATGGATGATGGGTGGGGATGGATGGATGGATTGATTGTGGGTAATAGATGGATGAAGGATAGACAAATGGATATATAGATGGATGGATGATAGATGATGGATGAGTGGATGCCATATATCAGTTTAGATAAAGGAACACAGTCAAGGAACAAAATTATTTCCAGTTGCATGTCCTGGAGAAGACTATGAAATATGTATCCTTAGATTTGATCCCTGAAGTCTGTTTGGAAATAAGCAAAATTAGAGTAGGAAAGTATACATATGTGCAGGAAATGGTCCGTAGTTCAGTGTGGCTATAGGACAGATTTTGTGACAGGGAATCATAAGAAATAAAGTTAAGACAGTAGGCTGAAGCCCCTCTGTTAGCAACCTTGGCTGCCAAGCCAAAGACTTTAATCTCCATTCAGTAATCCATAGGGAACTGTTGAATGTTTTAGAGTAAAAGATTAATTAGCATGAAGAGAGTATAATTTCAGACAATTACTCAGACAATAGAGGCCCAGCAAAGGGTTAGGTAAAAAAGCACATCTAAGCTCTTCCAGATATATATAAAGAGTAAGAGAATAGAGTAAGTTTGGAGGTAAAGAGAGAAGTAGAGGCATATATCAAATGACCTTGAGTTTTGGGAGCATAGCAAGGGAGAAATCTGTCTGCGAAGGATGGAGAAGGCTTTTCAGTGTCGTGGGGGGTCTGAGAGGAAGCCCACCTGCCATGATGTTACAGGTTCATGGGCAGCAGTGGCTGGAACTAGTGCCCTCATGTGAGTTTGCCTGGGTAGCTTTAGAAGCTCAGGAGGCTCAAGAGAGAGTCAGGTCAGTTCGAAGAGATGCCAGCGAACATTCAAAATGTACCTACTATGTACAGTCCTTGCTGTGTGGCAAGAGTGCCAGGGATGAGTCAGTAGTGTGTTTGCCCTTGAGGATTTTGCAGTCTGATAGTGGAAAGAGGAGACACCACAAGTCACCACAGTGGGGCTGGTGAGAGCCGTGAAGAGCAATGATCCTGGCTGCCAGTGCCAGACAGCTGCAGCCAGTGCCCTTCTACAGGGTCTCTCAGGCCATTTGTTAGAATTCCCCGCTTGTTTTTATCAGACGTGTGCTGAGCACCTACTCTGTGCCAGCCGTGGTGCCAGGCTTTGCTTTTTAAATGGCTCACCAGAAGTGTCTCCGGTATCTATTCCTGCTAGACAGGCGGGCACCGTGGGAGTGGGTAGAGGGTGGGTGGGGAGGATGAGTAAGATGCAATTCCAGTTTTCAAATGAAGGAGGGTCGTTAGCAAGCCCAAAATTATACATAAAATTTTATGAATTAAGTGTGGTTTTTTCAGAATAATAGATTTTATTTTTTGAGCTGTTTTAGGTTTACAGAAAATTTGAGCCAAAAGCAGATAGTTCCTCCGTAGTCCCTTGCACATCCCTCTGAGTCTCGTTTCCCGTTATAAACATCTTGCATTGGAATGGAACATTTGTGATATCAAGGGGCCAAGACAGATACGCTGTTACTGACCATTGTCCTTAGTTGACATTGGAGTTCACGCTTGGGAATGGACCTCCTGTGGGTTTTGATGGTGTATTTATGATGACACATGGCCACCACTCCAGTGTCATGGAGAATTGTTTCAGTGAGGCTCCTTTTATCCCTCCTTCCCCCAAATCCCTGAACTTTTTCCTGTTACTTTTGCCTTTTGCAAAATGTCATATGGTTGGAATCACATAGTCTGTAGACTTTTTAGATGCGCTTCTTTCCCTAAAATCTTACTACTCAAAGTGTCTCCAGGCCAGCGGCCCCAGGATTATTTGGGAGCTGTCAGTCGTGCTGAAATGTTCAGCAGCACATCAGCTGAAAGTCGCTGTATTGGACAGTAGTGCTTTAGAGGAAAAAAGGCTGGTGGCACCCATAGCTCAGTGGCTAGGGCGCTGGCCACATACACCGAGGCTGATGGGTTTCAACCTGGCTTGGGCCAGCTAAAAAAACAACAAGGACAACTGCAACAACAACAACAAAAATAGTTGGGCTTTGTGGCGGGCACCTGTAGTCCCAGCTACTTGGGAGGCTGAGGCAAGAGAATTGCTTAAGCCCAAGAGTTTGAGGTTACTGTGAGCTGTGATGTCACAGCACTCTACCGAGGGCAAGATAGTGAGACTCTGTCTCAAAAAAAAAAAAAAAAAAAAAAAAAAGGAAAAAAGGCTGAAGAAGCAGGAGAATCTGTGGAAACAAGAAATGGGGCAGGCACCCCTGGTTTCCCTGAAGGATGCTGTCAGCCCTGTGGGTTTCTGTTTCTTCCTTATTTCCCACAGAGTTCCAAGGGTGCCCACTGAAGAATCAGGACAAGAACTGTGGCCACAGCTATCTTGGTAGAAGGGACTGTGACTCAGGTTCACCTGTGAAGTGCTTACAGGAGCTCACAATAGCTGTGCGTGCAGGGGTGTGGGGCCAGAAGGGAGGGTGCCCCCCCTCAGTGCAGTGGAGGGACAGGAGATGGGTGCCGACTTCAGCAGGGTGGCTGTTAACTAGCTTTGCCCTTCTTCAGAATAAGGAAGTACCCTAGGACAAAAATCTCCCACCAAATCCCACACTCCCCTCATCACTCACCCCTGTTATGGTCTACTTTTTGCTTCTGCTTTGTTACTTTTTAAAACAGTCAATACTTAGATTTTATGATGTTTTACCACTTGCTTTGCTCCTGATTGTTCCCATTTCTTTGTACAGGATTAAATTTTCTTCTCGTTGAAGTTCATCCTTTAGTGGTTCTTTGAGAAAGGTCTTGGAGGAACTAAGCTCTCTTCGTCTGCATATTTCTGAAAAGACATTTATTTTACTGTCTCTCAAGGGGTGGTAGTTAGCTGGATATGGAATTTTGAGATGGTGATTTTTATATTACATTTTGAACTTGGATGCCCGTGTTGCAGGAGGGCATGGTCATACCCTGGTACTTTCATGCTGAGTCCTGGGTTGAGGGGTAGAGTTTCCTAACTTCTTGTTCACAATAGACAATCATTTTCTGGCTCTTACCTCTTTGCAGTTAGCCCATTTAGCTTTTGTCTATGCCTAGAGAAAGCCCCATGAACTCTACCCTTGAGAAGGAATTTAAATCTCGGCCTCTTGGGTTTCTCTTTGCTCAAATGTCCCCATGAGTTTCTGGGTCTATGCCTCTTCCACTTTCACTTTTGACTTCTCTCATTTCTGGTAACTGGGAGAATTTTCTATCTTCATTACGAGGTGGACTGTGTATTTAAAATGCCATTTATATTTCATAATTATGTATGTTCTGTAATGCCCATAAAAATATTTTTAACCCTCAGCATTTGAGTCTCTTTATCTGCTAGTCTTGAACATGACATATTGAACATTCAAGTAGCAAATTAACAGTAAGAGAAATACCCCTTAGATGTTCATGCTTAATTCAGTAGCTGAGTTTAATTCATAAAGTCATATGTCACTGGTGGTGATTTCATATTTCATAATATCCATGTTTTTTATTTCTGACAGTAAATTTGATTCTTACATGTAGAACAAAATGATACTCATCAAGAGCCCCATGAAACTCATTTGTTTGCTATTTTTGCAATTTTGAGAGCTAATGCCTAGGTCTACTTTTCTTCTTTTTTTTTTTTTGAGACAGTGTCTCAAGCTGTCACCCTGGGTAGAGTGCTGTAGCATCACAGTTCACAGCAACCGCAAACTCTTGGCCTTAAGCAATTCTCTTGCCTCAGCCTCCCAAGTAGCTGGACTATAGACACCCCCCCACAACACCTGGCTTATTTTTTTTGTTGCAGTTGTCATTGTTATTTTAGCTGGCCTGGGCCAGGTTCGAACCAGCCAGCCTTGGTGTATGTGGACGGCACTCTCCCCACTGAGCTACAGGAGCTACAGTTTTTATATTTTTAAGAACTGTATTCTAGGTGCAGTGCCTGTGGTTCAAAGGAGTAGGGTGCCAGCCCCATATGCCGGAGGTGGTGGGTTCAAACCCAGCCCTGGCAAAAAAAC
>CAUYON010090681.1:0-18157 GCA_963573935.1 Arctocebus calabarensis
CTTGGGCTTAAGCGATTCTCTTGCCTCAGCCTCCCGAGTAGCTGGGACTACAGGCGCCCGCCACAGCGCCCGGCTATTTTTTTGTTTTGCAGTTCGGCCGAGGCCGGGCTTGAACCCGCCACCTTCGGTATATGGGGCCAGTGCCCTACTCACTGAGCCACAGGAGCCGCCCACAAGAGGATTTCTTGAGCCTAGGAGTTTGAGGTTGCTGTGAGCTATGATGCCATGGCACTCTACCAAGGGCATCAAAGTGAGACTCTGTCTCACCCATAAAGTGAGTGGGTTGGACTTCTACTCAGGCCCAAGCTGGAGCCCTGAGTCCCCAGTCCCAGGGGAGAACTTGGGGACTTCCCCTGTCCCTCCCCATATGGATGTAGACACTGAGGTCCCGAAAGGGAAAGGCCTTCCCCAGGGTCATACAGTGGATGCAGTGTGTCCCTGGCCTCCTGCCCCACCCTCTCTCTAGTCTGCCTGGCTCACCCTCCAGCTCCTGGTTCCGGGTCTTCCATTCGAGGGTGATGGGGGCTGCCCCCTCATGGATGAGGCACTTGAAGCTGGCATCCTGGCCCTGCCTCACGGTACTGCTGGGAGGGTCAATGGAGATGACAGGGCTCCTGAGGCCTAGGGTGACAGGGAAGGGAGTTGGGCTCAGCAGGGGGCCTGCTTACCTCTGTCATCCCTCCCCCCTTGCCCTGACATCTGCCACACTCACGGTAGGAGGACCCTTCACTGGGTGTAACAGTGACCACAAAGGAGGCCTCCTGTTGAGGGCCTGAGTCGCCGGTCACGCGGCACACGTATTCTCCCGAGTCAGCTGGGGAGACGTGGTGGAGACGCAGCTGGGAGCCATGGGTCTGTCGGAGTGAGAAGGGCAGCTGTCAGGCCAAAGCCCCAGGACAGGGGAAGTCCCCAAGTTCTCCCCTGGGACTGGGGGACTCAGGGCTCCAGCGTGGGCCTGGGTAGAAGTCCAACCCACTCACTTTATACTAGGGAAACTGAGCCTCAAGAAATGGCTCAGCAGCAGAGCCAGGAGAGAAACCCAGTCTTTCAACTCCCAGGCTGGTGACCTCTTCCCCCCAAAGTATTTTATCCCCTGTGGTCCCCAAGCGGCTGGAGTTGGTCGAAGATTTGGGTGTAGGTGGCAGGTTGAATCCTTGCTTGTCCTGGAGTCCTCCCCACCCTGGCCCCTTACCTGGTGCTGAGTGGGGAGGCTGCCGCCGCGCTTGTACCACGTGACCTGGGCGTGGGCCTGCCCAGGCACCACGCAGTTCAGATCCAGGGTCTGCCCTTCAGCCACATGTGAGGAGGTGGCCTCGATGTGGACAGGCTGGCCCAGTCCTGGGGCTGTGGGCAGAGGGGGTGGGTGAGAGAGGCGCGCTCCTGGGGATGAAGGCAGGGACTGAAGGTGATGACTCTGAGGCCTGTTGGTCTTCCTGAAGGCATAGCAGCTTGACAGCAGGCTATGCTGCATTCACCTAAGGAGGGTCTCCTTTCCCTGGGGACTAAGGTGTCATCCTGAGACCCAGGGCTAATTGAAGGGAGGGACCAAAGAACTACCAGGGACTAGAAACACAGAAACAGCTAGTCAGGTGTAGCCATAGCCAGATTTGGGAACACCTAAGTTGGCTTGATCCTCAGCTAAAGAAAACCCATCCCCAGGACAACAAGAACCCTGGCATCGCCCACTGCTCCTTGTTACTCACCAGGAATGGGGCCTGGGCTGGAGGCATCAATTGTGACTAGGACAGATGCCTCCTGAGTGCCTGAGCTTCCGGTCACCTGGCATGAGTACTCGCCGGAGTCAGCCGGGGACACCTGGTTCAGCCTCAGCAGGGTGCCGTGGACCTGACCAGGATGGGGGCGACAGTGGGGAGAATGAGCAGGCCTTCAGACGTACAAAGCCCCTGGTACCTCAGGACTGTCATCTGCAAAGGCGACCTCCTTTGACATGAGACATTGTGGAGTACGTGTTTATTATGATATTTTTTCTGGTCCTGAGTAAGAGGTGTCCTTTTCTATTTTGCACCAAGGTGCTGTGGAGCTGTGGAGGGTGCATCCTGCTTCCTTCAGCCCTCTTACCTGGTGCCGGGCGGGGAGGCTGCCCCCGCGCCTGTGCCACGTGACCTGGGCATGGGGCTGCCCGGGCACCAGGCAGTTCAGATCCAGGGTCTGCCCTTCGGCCACTCGAGAGGAGGAGGTCTCGATGCGGATGGGTGTGGCTCTGCCTGGGACTGGGCACAGGGAGAGGAAAGTGAGCTGAGACTCCTACTGCTGTGCCCTAGCCCCTCTGTGGGTGTCCAGATGTTCAGACCAGAGGCCATCGGGGAGTGGCTTTTTTCCCTTCCCCTTCTAGAGGCTCAGAGCTGGGGTCACCTAGGGTGATAGAGGTGCTTCATTGCCCTGGCCCCACTCTGAGGCAGTGGACCCACCATCTCCTTCTCTTCCCATGTCCCAAATACTACTGGGCACAGACACCTTCCCACAGGTCACTAATGTTTGCCAAACTCAATAGCATGTGGGTAAAAACCCAGACTCGGGTTAGGAGGCCTGGGTTCAGAACCCAGCTCTGCCACTTATTAGTTGTGTGACCTTCAGGAAGTTACTTCACCTCTCTGTGTCTCAGTTTCCCCATTTGTAAAATGGAGAGAACGATTATACCTACGTTCAAGGGCAGCTGGGAGGATGAAATGAACTGATACATGTAACTGTAACACAGCCCAGCACCCAGGATTGTACCAGGTGCTCAGCAATCGTGTGCTAGCAGGATTTCTGCGGCAGTGTGTGGCATGTTTTCCTTTCAACTGATTCACTTTTTTTTTTTGAGACAGAGCCTCAAGCTGTCGCCCTTGAGTAGAGTGCCATAGCATCACAGCTCACAGCAACCTCCAATTCTTGGGCTCAAGCGAGTCTCCTGCTTCCGCTTCCCAAGTAGCTGGGACCACAGGCACCCACCACAACGCCCGGCCATTTTTTGGTTGCAGCCGTCATTGTTGTTTGGCAGGCCCAGGCTGGATTAGAACCCGCCAGCTCAGGTGTATGTGGCTGGCGCCTTAGCCTGTTGAGCCACAGGCACCGAGCCTCAACTGATTCACTTTTAAAAACTTGAGGTATTTAGCCCCATTATAGGCAACGATTCCATGAAACAAGGACAGGTCTGATGTGTTTTTCCCCCAATATACCGTTACTACTAGTGAAGATGTTTATTGGAGGGCACAATGTAAAATCACCCTCCAATACCCCCAGAGGTGCAGCTCTGGGCTTCAGGGAACTCACTGAATTGTTTCTGTAATGAGATAGCAGAGGACAAGGTATCTACTGCCCACTTCACAGATGGGGACAATGACACACAGAGAGGTGAAGGCCTGTGCAACATCTCTGAGCATGGACAGAGGAGCTGGGACTTAAGCTGCAGATGCCAGACTCCAAAGTGTGTGCTCCCAGAGGGGCAGGAACCACCCCAAGCGACTTGGCATTTTGGTCCAGAGACCACAGGGGTGGCAGGAGGTGAAACCTGGGGTTAGAAAAGCGGTTGTCTCCAAGGGCCAAAAAGTATTTCCTTCCCCCAGCTCTGCCTCTGGTCACCCTCCTGTCCTTCGTCCTCTGGCCTCCCAGACCCACTGCAAGGACCCTTACCAGGCACATGGACAGAGCTTGAGCCAGAGGCCTCAATGGTGACCAGGACTGAGGCCTCTAGGGGGCCAGAGCTGCCCACTGCACGGCATACATACTCGCCCGAGTCGGCCGGGGACACCTGGTATAGCCGCAGCCGTGAGCCATGGGCCTGGACAGGGACAGGGCAGAGGAACAGAGTAAGGGGCCAATCTGGAATCTTTGTAGGCCTGGGGCCAGTGTCTAATCTCTGACCCAGGCAGGCTCCTTATCTCATGAGGGATCTCAGCTAGGGAGGGTCCCCACATCCAGAGACCCTCCCACCATTTCTAGCAGCCACATACCTGATGGTGACTGGGGAGACTACCCCCACGCTTGTGCCACGTGACCTGGGCATGGGCCTGCCCGGGCACCACACAGTTCAGATCCAGGGTCTGCCCTTCGGCCACCTGTGATGACGATGACTCAATTCTGATGGGCAGGGTACTGCCAGAGACTGGGGCACAGAAGCAGCAAGTCAGGGCTCAGCCATTGTCATATTTGGGGACTGGGTTGGGGGGACATTCAACCACAGAAACCCATCCCCTAGGGCAGTGGTTCTCAACCTTCCTAATGCTATAGCCCTTTAATATAGTTCCTGTGGGTTGTAACCCACAGGTTGAGAGCCGCTGCCCTAGGGTGACAAGAGTTAACACTTACTAAACTCTTACAGGGTGCTGGGCATTATTCTAAGCACTTCATACATATTAACTCAAACCTCACAAACTTCCTATGATGATAGAAATGTTCTTTTAACTGCATTGGCCCAGACAGTGGCCACTAGACACATGTGGATAATGAGCACTTGAAATGTTAGAAATAGAATTTTAAAATTTATTTAATTTTCATTGCCACAGGTGCCTCATGGCCACTGCATTGGGAATGTAGCTCTGTGGGGGCAGAAGGATTGAGATCGCTATTTCACTATGGAGAAACTGAGGCTGGGAAGGGAAAGTGACTCTAAGGTCCTTAGTGGTGCAGGCAGGATTTGAACTCAGGCATCTTTGTGCATAGCCCTGACCCTGGCCTCCACTGGGTCTGAGGACTCTGACTCCAAAGCTCCTTCTCCCCAAGAAGCACTGTCAATGTGTTTCCTTTGCTGGACTCACCGGAGGGGTTACTGGTGCTGGAGGACACGGAGACCATGATAGAGGTCTCCAGGGCATCGATGTTATTGTTAGCCCGGCACACGTACTCGCCAGAGTCAGCCACAGACATCTGATGCAACCGCAAGTGGGAGCCATGGACCTGGGTGGGCGGGTGCGGATGGACAGGAGAGGGAGGGCCCCAGGATCACCAGCTGGCTCAGGCCTGCCCCTGTCTACCCAGGAGCCCACGGGGCTGTCCCTGCTCTGCCCATCCCAGGAGATCAGGGTCCCAATCCTTACAGCTGTGGCTCCCCTCTATACCTGGTGTTGGGGGGGAAGACTGCCCCCACGCTTGTACCACGTGATGACAGCCTGGGGCTGTCTGGACACCACACAGTTCAGATCCAAGGTCTGTCCTTCCACCACTGTGGGGGATGAGGACTCGATCCTGATCGGGCGGAAGATGCTGGGCCCTGGGGAAGGGGGGATAATCCATGCAGCCAGTCAGACAACAGTATGGCACTATGGACTACCCTGCCTCCCCTGCACTTGCTTTGCCTGGACCTCTGCCCTCTGTGCTCTCACCATGGGAGGAGCCACTGCCCTGGATGGTGACAACAAGAGAGGTCTCCTGGGAACCAGCACCATTACTGACGTGACACACATACTCTCCTGAGTCCGCAGGAGTCACTTGAGGGATCCGTAGCCGGGAGCCCACGATCTGGAGGAAGCAGGTGTCAGTGGGTGACCCCACCACATCTCGGCACTGCTGCTGCTGACCCTAGACTCTGGGTGCCCCCCTGCCTCGACTGGTGCTGGGCCCCAGCCTTCCCAGTGGCTTTCCTGCGGTTCCTGGCAAGGTGTGTGGCCTGTGTCTGGGCTGGGGTGGGTGGTGCCTCTGGTTTTTTGTCACCTCTCCAGAAAGCCTGACAAGGCCCTCCCCAGTGTGGACATAGCACCCTGCTGGGGTTCCTGCAGCCCACAAGCTGCCCGAGAGCAGACAACTGTCTGATTCCAGTTGGGATCCACAGAGTCAGGCACAGGACTTGGCCTGGAGCAGCTTCTCAGGGAAATCCAGTGTGTCAATGGGTCCACCTGAGATCAGCAGGACTTAGCTATGCATCCTTAGCACCAGTACAGGGCCCACCCCCAAGCAAGGACACCCAGTGTTTGTTGAATGACTGAATAAGCACAAAGCAAGGTGCTAAGAGCCACCCTCACTTCTTGTCAAGGCCAGTGCACCCTGCCTTTGCCGTCCTTGCCCATGGCTGTGTACCTGGTGTCGGCTGGGTAAGCTGCCTCCACGCTTATACCAGGTGATGGTGTGGGGGGCCTGGCTGGCAACGATGCAGTTGAGGTCCAAGGTATGTCCATTGGCCAGGGAAGCTGAGGAGGACTCGATACGGACGGGGTACACCACACTCTGAGCTGGGAGGGTGAGACAGAAGGTAGGGCATGGGAGCTGCTGAGGGCAGAGTTAGCTCCTGGCAGCCCTCCATCATTTCAGGATCACTGAGACACTCACGGTGGGAGGTGCCAAGGCGCTTCTGGATAGTGACAAGGACGGAGGCTTCCTGGGTGCCCGAGCTGCTGACCACGCGACACACATACTCCCCAGAATCGGCTGGGGTCACCTGGAGCAGCCGCAGCCTTGAGCCATGGACCTGGGAGGGGCAGGTGGGAGGAGGCAGGGATCAGGGCCAGGCACTACGACTCCTGTCTCTTCCCTGGTCCCCCTTCTGGCCTAGTCAGCCTAAGTGTGACAAAGATCTTCCAGGGAGAACCACCTTCTCCCTTCATTTCTCCTGTCCCAGTGTCAGGACTGGATCTAGCTGTCACCTCACCCTCAAAGTCACAAGGACTGCTAAGACCCTGCGCCAGGGAAAAGTCAGGTACCAGAATTTGTTCATGTGGTATGGGGTGAGTGAGGTAGGCAGTGTGTACCCATTTGATGGATGAGGACACTGAGGGTCAGGGAATCAGGTGATTAGCCTAAGCCCTCTTGATAGGCAAGTGGCAGAACAGAGTCTGAACTGAAATATGCCTGAGTTCAAAGCCTCTGCTCTTTATCCCACGGTCACAAGGTCCTCTGGGCCTTCCTTGAGCCCCCATCTCCTACCTGGTGCCGGGTAGGGAGGCTGCCCCCACGCTTGTGCCATGTGATCTGGGCATGGGGCTGCCCAGCAACAAGGCAGTTCAGATCCAGGGTTTGCCCTTCAGCCACGTGTGAGGAAGATGACTCGATTCGGACTGGGGGTGTAACCCCAAGTGCTGAGGACAGAGGGCAGAGGGTCAGTCCCTGGCCATAGGTGGGAAGAGACAGGCTATTGGTCGCACAGCAGGTGCGTGGCCCCCCACCCTGCCTTGGCAGCAGTGGAGAGACACCCCCCAGGCTGGCCCCTGAGCCTCACCCTCCCTCAGAGCTACTCACCAGGCACAGAGCCTGCAGGCTCAATGGTGACCAGCACAGAGGCTTCCAAGGGCACAGAGCCACCCACCACTCGGCACACATACTGGCCAGAGTCGGCAGGAGACACCTGGTTTAGTCTCAGCAGGGAGCCGTGGGTCTGTCCGAGAGTCGGGGAGTGAGTCAGAGGGCGCCCTTGTGAACACCTAACCTGCAGCCCTGCCTCCCTCTGACCCCACGGCCTGGCCATGGGCTCCAGCTCAGCTTCCCTGTCCTGCTTGGTAGATTGTGGTCCCAGGAGTGGGGTGGTGAGGCAGAGGGGCCCTGGTGAGCCAGGCACACACTCATTCCACACTCCATCAATTCGAGACACGCATCTTAATGTCTCTGAAACCAAGAGCATCTAGGATAAATAATCTTGCAATTTTAAATGGAAGCTTTTTTCCCCCTCAGAGGTACATAAAATAATGGTGCATCTTGGAACTAGTGGTATCCTAAATTCTACAAAATACAGTAATAACAATGGTATTATGGTATTATCAACAGCGTAAAGCACTTTTGTTTTTTTGTTTTAGACAGTCTCACTCTGTCACCCTGGCTAGAGTGTCGTGGCATCATAGCTCACAGCAACCTCAAACTCTTGGGTTTAAGCAATCCTCTTGCCTCAGCCTCTTGAGTAGTTGGGACTATAGGCACTCACCACAGTGTTCAACTAATTTTTCTATTTTTAGTGGAGATGGGGTCTCACTCTTGCTCAGGCCGATCTTGAACTCCTGAGCTTAAGCAATCCTCCCACCTTGGAGTTCCCACAGAGCTTAGAGCACTTTCTATGAGCCTAAGCTCGGCTTTGCATGTATACTAACTTTCATCTTGAAGACAATCCTGTAAAGTAGGTACTATTGTTACCATTTTATAGTTGCTAAAATGATAATGCAGAGAAGTTCAGTAACTTGCCCAAAGTCACAAGTTAGTAAATGCTGGAACCAGGTTTCATGGCTAGGCTGGCTGGTCCTATATCCCGGGTTCTAACCAGTGCACTACACACCTGTATGTTGGGATCTCAGGCTTCCCCTGTCTCAGAAGAGCTGCCACCACCCAGGAGACCCCTCCTCTTCATGGCCTATCTGTCTTTCAGTTCCATACCTGGTGCCGAGCGGGGAGGCTGCCCCCACGCTTGTGCCATGTGACCTGGGCATCAGGCTGCCCAGGTACCACGCAGTTTAGATCCAGGGTCTGGCCCTCGGCCACATGTGAGGAGGAGGGCTCGATGCGGATGGCCTGGGTGCTGCCAGGGGCTGGGGGATAAGACGGTCACTGGTCACTCCTCTGAGGTGGCCCAGTCTGTCCTCTTTCTGCATCCCTGCCCACTTGGTGTCCCCACTCACGATAGGCAAAGTTGGCTCCTGGAGTCTTGGTTACTGTGACCGTGATGGAGGCCTCCACACCATTGCTGGCCCGGCAAACGTACTCGCCTGCATCGGCGGGTGAGGCCTGGAAGATGTACAGGCGGGAGCCACGCACCTGGGCAGCATGGGCAGGAGTGTAAGAGAGGGGCTTCCCAGAGCCCAGGAGATGCCCCCAGCACTGCCTCCCTGGGCAGAGAACTACTAGCCCCCCAACCCCCACAACTCCCATCCATGGCTGCTTCCCGTGTTCCTGGTGCTGTGTACCTGGTGTCGTGCAGGGAGGCTGCCCCCGCGCTTGTACCATGTGACCTGGGCATGGGCCTGCCCTGCCACCACACAGCTCAGATCCAGGGTCTGCCCCTCGGCCACTGTGGAGGATGTAGACTCGATCCTGACAGGTGGGATGGGACCTGGGGCTGAGGGACAGGAGTGAGGGTAGTACATGTGTGTGCTCCCAGGAGAGGGAGCAGGACCCCCACCCTGGAACAGGCTGAGCCTCAGGTTCCGAGGCCAGGCCCATGTGCTTGGGGCCTGGTGGCCTGAGGCTTGATGGTCTTAGCTCACCAATGGGCTGCGCCTTGCAGAGGGAAGTAAGGAGTCAGAGTGGTGGGAGAGAGGAAGATGAGGCAGGAATAGACACCAAGGCCAAAGTGATGGGGGAAGACAGCATTGACTCAGATAAGTGGCATCTGAGTGGCCACTGCCTGGGTGGGGATAATACCACTCCTGCCCAGTGTCAGCAACAGGAGTCACTTGAACCTCACTGGAGGGCTCACTGCACCCTTAGCTTGCCATGTCACTGGGAGTCACTCACCAGGGATGGAGCCAGAGGGCTCAATGGTGACGAGGACGGAGGACTCCTGGGGCACAGAACCACCCACGACTCGGCACACGTACTCGCCTGAGTCAGCAGGGGACACCTGGTACAGCCTCAGCAGCGAGCCATGGGTCTGAGGGCAGACAGGTGGGTTAGGAGGGTCTTGGAGAGCTCCATCCAACCCTTCCAGCATGCCGGTCCTGGGACTGCCATACCTGGTGCTGGGCGGGGAGGCTGCCCCCACGCCTGTGCCATGTAACCTGGGCGTGGGCCTGCCCAGGCACCACGCAGTTCAGATCCAGGGTCTGCCCTTCGGCCCCATGTGAGGAGGAGGGCTCGATGCGGATGGGCTGGGTGCTGCCAGAGGCTGGGGCACAGAGAGGTTGCTCAGAGGTCTGGGTTCTTTTTTTTTTTTTTTGAGACAGAGCCTCAAGCTGTCACCCTGGATAGAGTGCTGTGGCATCACAGCTCACAGTAACCTCCAATTCCTGGGCTCAAGCGAGTCTCTTGCCTCTGCCTCCCAAGTAGCTAGGACTACAGGCACCCGCCACAACGCCTGGCCATTTTTTGGTTGCAGCCGTCATTGTTGTTTGGCATGTCCGGGTTGGATTTGAACCCACCAGCTCAGGTGTATGTGGCTGGCGCCTTAGCCCGTTGAGCCACAGGCGCCGAGCCAGAGGTCTGGGTTCTTGAGATCTGACCAGGCTCTAGCTTGGGAGGGCTAACAGGTGGCCTTTCTGGGTCTGGGATCATACTCTTTTGCCTCAGGATGGCTAGTGCAGGGAGCCTCCTTCCCTCCTCCACCTCTAACTGGGAGCCGGAGGCCCATTTGCTCACTTATGACTTCTTTTTTCATTTTGAGACTGAGTCTCATACTGTTGCCCAGACTAGAGCGCCATGGCATCATCCTAGCTCACAGCAACCTCAAACTCCTGGGCTCAGTGATCCTCCTGCATCAGTCTCCTGAGTAGCTAGGACTATAGGCCCAGCTCATTTTTCTATTTTTAGTAAAAACAGGGTCTTGCTCTTGGTCTTGAACTCTTGAGTTCAAGGAATCAGCCTGCCTTAGGCTCCCAAAACGCTTGGATTACAGGCATGAGTCACTGTGCCTGGCCTCCACCCACGACTTCTTGACGATGAACTGCTCTGGCCTACAGGGAACCTGTAGCCTTCGCCACCCAGGCTGTAGACAACAATGATACAACTCCCTTCTGCAGTGTTACTGCAGGCTCACAAGTAGTTTCCACTGACACCATCTCATTTAAACCACACCATGACCAAGCAGGTGAGTGGTACAGATGAGGAATGTCAGGCCCCAATAGGTAAAAACTAGTTCAAGGCTGACAAAGGACAGAGCCGGATTTGAACCTAGGTCAGCCTGATTACCAGCCAGGGTTCAATCTGGATTCTCTGCTGCTTCCTGATAAATCTAAAATATTATCCTCACGTGGGGCCCCAGGTAAGCTCCACCAACCTTGTCCCCAGCTTCAGTTACTTTATCTCCCTGAGCAGGGTCAAAGCCTGCCTGGAATGTCCCCTCTGTCCTGATGCCAGTGAAGGGGCCATAGGCACCTTCTCTGGGAGGAGAGGGGAGATCTTGGGGTATAACCCCTGCTCAGCCCTACTGGGTTCCTCACCTGGGGTCTGGGTGGGGCCAGATTGGGTGCCATGGAGGACAGAAACAGTGATGGAGGTCTCCTTGTGTCCTGATCCATTCTCCACCCGGCACACATATTCTCCAGAATCAGCTGGTGAAACCTGGGAGAGCCGCAGCCGGGAGCCATGGACCTGGAACAGGGATATGTGAAGACAGGGACGGGGTCCATAGTCACTCCCTCTGAGCCTTAGTGACTCATTCACCAAATCTCAGGGCTTCTGCCAGGAGCCATCCCATGCTGGGCGCTGGGGAGGGAGGGAGGGGCTGTGGGGCGGTGTGCAGTCTCCTCCAGGACGGGGTCCCACCACCTAGCTAGAGGCCCTGCTCCCCAGGACCTCTGCCATAGGCTCAGGACCCTCCTACCTGGGCGTGGGGGGGCAGCCTGCCCCCTCGCCTATACCATGTGACTTGGGCGTGGGCTGACCCTGCCACCACACAGTTGAGGTCAAGTGTCTGCCCTTCCGTCACAGAGGGCGATGAGGACTCAATCCTGACTGGTGGGGAGCCGGCACCTGAGGCTGGAGGAGAGGGGTCGTGAGCAGGTCTCATGGGAGCGCTGGGCTGGCCCGCCACTCCCACAGTGCCCACAGGTCCCGCACCTGAGTGGACAACCACTTGAATCCGGGCCTGGGCAGTGCCTGCGGGGCTGGTGGCCACACAGAGGTAGAAGCCGGCATCAGCGGTTGTGATGGCTGGGATGAGCAGCGTGGCAATGTTCGTGCGCTCAGACCGGGCCTGCCATGCGGTGAGAAGGGTCAGCCACTCAAGAGGCAGCCTGGAGGGGCCGCCAGCGAGGGGGCAGACAGGGCATAAGAGGTAGAGGCAGACACAGAGCCAATGTTAGCACCCCGAGGGGCTCCCAGGAGGACAAACCAGGTTCAAAGAGGATGCCTGAGGCTGCCTGCAGGGAGTGAAGGGAACAGAGAGGAGCTGGGGGCTGGGGGGCGGCCAGCGCTGGGACTCTCCATGGAGCCTGTGAGCCTGGGTGGGCTGGATCTGCTCACCTGCGGGGGGAGGCTGCCGCCTTCCTTCCTCCAGGTGATGGTGGCGCTCGGCACCCCCGCAGCCCTGCAGTACAGCCACACGGTGCTGCCTTCCTGCACCTCGGTCTTCTCCGGGCTCACCTGGACCCTGGGCCCACTGCCTCCTGCAACAGAGCCCTGTGAGAATAGTCTTCTGGGTGGCCTCCAGGCGCCCAGCCCCTACCCTCAGCCTGGCCCTCTCACCATGCACATGGAGTACGGCCCTGGCCACGTGCTGCCCGGCGCTGCTGTGGGCCCGGCACAGGTACTGGGCCTGATCTGAGGGCTCAGCGGCCGGCAGGCGCAAGATGCCACCGTGGATTTGTGCCTTCTGAGGGAGCTGGCCACCAGGCCCCCCTGACAAGGAGACATAGGGTTAGTACCCACTGACATGGGAACTGCCCTGGTGCCCTGAGGGCTATAAATCCATAGCCTAGAGTCCTACCCCTGCCTTCCCACACCCAGGAGAGCAAGGCCCTGAAGGTCACTACCGCCACAGGCTCACCTGTCCACTCAAGAGTGGGCATGGGGTTCCCTGTGGCACTGCAGCGGAACTCGGCCAGCTGCCCAGGCTGCACTGTGAGCTGTGGTGGGTGGATGGAGACCACGGGGGCAGACGAGGTGACTGAGACTGATGTGGGAGGAGAAAGAGCATGCGTCAGGGTGGGGGAAGGCATCGTCTAACTCATGGCAGCAGCCTCCTCTCTGCTTCCAGGCTAGCCCCTTGAGGCTGTCTGTGTACACGGCAGCCAGAAGGAGCATCAAAAACATTGATGGGACTAGGTGCCAGCCACGTGAACTGGGACTGGTGGGTTTGAACCCAGCCTGGGCCTGCTAAACAACAATGACAACAGCAACAGCAACAACAATAAATAGCCAGCGTCGTGGCAGGTGCCTGTAGTTCCAACAATTGGGGAAGCTGAGGCAAGAGAATCGCTTAAGCCCAAGAGTTTGAGGTTGCTGTGAACTGTGACACTATGGCACTCTAACAAGGGCAACATAGTGAGACTCTGTCTCAAAAAAAAAACATTGATGGGGTCTTGTTACTTTGCCACTTACGACCTGTCCATGGCTTCCTGCTACTTTTAGTATAAAACTCAAGCTCCCTATTCTGATCCACTGAAGATGGCACTCTCTCAGTCTGCCTGCATCTCCAGGTTCCTCACCAACCTTCCTTCTACAGCTGCAGCCCCTCTGGCATCACCATTCCTCAAAGATAGCAACATGCGCCTGCCTCAGGGCCTTTGCATGTGCTGCTCCTGCTGCTTAGAACATTCACTGCCAGCTGGATAATGGGTACCACACCTACCTTTCCTTCAAGTCCCAGCTTAGATCTCATCTCCTTAGGGAGGCCCTCCCTGATCACCCATCTAGAGCAGCCCCCTCCTCCCACCTTGTTTCTTGCTTTCTCATCCCTCTGTTTCTGCCAAGCCTGGCACTCATCACCATGTGCCGTTATCTTGTTGGTTCACTTGTTCAGTGGTTACGGGCTCCCTGATTAGAACATATACTTGAGGAGGGCCAAGGTCCTCTGTGTCCATCTATCACCTGCCTCTTCAGAGCCTGACCAGGACCAGGCACACCCCAAGTGCTCAGAAATGACCAGCTGCATGAAGAAATGGTATGCCAGTCCTGGTGGGCACAGGGGAAAGCTGAGGGTGGGAGGGTCAGGCATAGTCAGGAGGTGTACCCTGCACGTGCAGTGTGGCTGTGCCCTGGTCCATGGCAAACATGTTGGAGCCGGTGCACACGTAGGTGCCGGCATCACTGGGCTGCACGTTGCGGATGGTCAGGATGCCGTTGAAATCCATGGCTCGGGCTGGCAGTTTCCCGTTGTGTAGGCGAGTCCACACCAGGGTGTAGGCTGGCGACTGCAGGGCAAAGGGGAGCAGTGGGGGTCACGGACTCAGATCCCAGAAGACAGCCCTGCCCCCACTCTCTGCCCTGCACACCTTGCTCTTAGCTGTGCAGATGAAGGTGACGTCGGCCCCAGGACGCACGCTCTGGCTCCGCTGCTCCTCCACGGTCACCGTGATGGGCTTGCTTGGAGCCTCTGTGCGTGGGAAAGCCCCCACCGTAGTGAGCTGGCACCAGCTGGAGCCCTGTCCTGTGCTCACATTCTCTTTCCCAATCACCCCTTCTGGGTATCGCTTCCTGCCTGGTCCAGCTTAGCTGCCCATCTGTTGCGGGCACCTCCCTCCCTCATGCTGATTGGCCCCAACCATCCCCGTACTCCCTGCTGGCACACGCAGCCCACAGGATGTGGTTGGGGAACATCGCACTACACGTCCACTTGGCTCCAGTTCACAATCACAGACCACAAACAAGCTCCTAACACTTCACACTTAGCTCCAACTGGGTTTCTCCGTCTGGTTTGAGTTTCTAGCCTCCTAAATGACTATTTCACACTCCTCCCACCTCCTCCCACCTCCCCAGACGCTTTCATAGCTAATGGCTTCAACCCACACGTGGTGAGAAAGCTGGAGTTTTCCCGTCTTCCCACCTCCCTCTGTCCCACCCCTGCACCTTCTGAAGGCGGGACCCCTACCAAGGACTTCTTTCTTTTCCCTCTCATGGGTTCATTTCGCTCCACAGACAAAAGGTCCCATTTCTGAAATTCCCCCTGGTCCCCCCTGCTCTCCCAGCCACTGCCCCATTTCTTGGCTTCCCCTCAGAGCCAAGACTCAGCAGGAGTCATCTCTACCAGCTGCCTTCTCTTCTGTCCCCTTCGTCGCTCCAATCTGCTTTCTATCCCTTGTCTCCCATGAAAAACACTCATGTCAAGGCATGACCTCTGAGGGTGAATTCTCTGCCCTCCTCTGACTGCCTGGTGGCGAGGCTGGCCATGTTCTCCTGGAAACCCTTTCCCTCCTGCCTCCTTCGACGCCACTCTCCTCCCTGGCTACCCTCCCACTTGCTGGCTGCTTTTTCTCTCCAACTTGTACGCTGAGCTCCCAGGGGCTCTGTGCTGAGCCCTGTCCTCCAGCCATATTCTGCCCAGGTGACTTCATCCTGCTGCAAAGCTTTAAACACCATACCTGTGCCAACAGCTTCCGAATTCATTTCTCTGGCTGGGGCCTCTTTCCCGAGTTCAGACTCACATATTCAATTGCCTGCCTGAAGGACCCATTTAGATATCTTTCCAAACACCTCAGACTTCAACTAGCCCAAGGCAAACTTTTGATTCTCTCTGACCCGTCTGTAGCATGGGCTATGGTACACACCCCCAGCCAGTCCCTGGACTCCAGGGCAGGAGGAGTCCAGCGTGCATGTCTTACCCTGGCTCTCAGCGCTTTCTGGCTTCATTATGGTAGAAATTTGCTTGATAACATACCTTTATTGGCTGCCTTCCCTTCCTGTCTTACTTTACCTCCCTCAGCTATTTGCACACAGCTCCTTGTTTCAGACTTTAGAGGGAGCCTGAATGAAGACACCCTCCCACTGGCACCTCCTCATCTCTGTAAACAGCAGCCCATTTACCCAGTTGCCAGAACACAGTTCCCTGGGCACCATCCTTTCCTTTCTCCCTGACCACAATCAAGTCCTGCCACTTCTGCCTCTAAAACGGACCTTGAATCCATCACCTCTTCCCATCTCCATGGCCACACAACTACTATCCCCTTCCAGCAGGTGAAGGCACCATCTGCCTGGGGCTGCAGCAGTCCAGCCCAGGACAGACAGCTTGGGGGCAGGGGAAGCAGGGACTCACCAGTGACCAGCAGCTCTGCCCGGCTGGTATTGACATGGTGGAGGTTGCGACAGGTGCAGATGTAGACCCCGGCATCTGAGGGCTGGACACTGGGGAAGTGGAGCTCTGAGCCTGGTGGAGAGGGGGTGGGAGCTTGTAGGCGCAGATATATCCCGTCTCTGATCCAGCCCCATATGCAAGGGGCTGAGACAGGCCCCTGCCTCCCCTCCCACTGCAGGGGCTCAAGGGCCTGAGGAGTCTGGGGCCATGAGTACCTTGATGTCGCTGCTGGGTGCTGCTGGGCAAGGGCCGTCCATCTTCACGAGACCAGTAGAAGTAGTGGGGTGCGCTCCCGCTGACCTGGCACCGCAGGGAGAGGGAGCCACCCTGGGGCACTAAGCTCCGGGCAGGATGGACCTGGACCACCAGTGGGGCCTGGTTTGCTGGGAACAGGAGAGGTCAGTTGGGCAAGAGGTCCCGGCATACAGCTTTGTCTCAGATATCTCTGCTCTCCCAGAGACTGGGATGTCCCATCATCGGCCCTGTTCTCAGACCTAATATCCCCCAAACTCCCAAGCCCCCTGCCTTACCCATCACCCTGACCCTGGGCCATGGTCCCACTTACTCTGTGGCACGCACCGGCCCCCTTGCACATTGGGATTACCCACGTAACCTGGGGCACACCTGCAAGGGGGAATAAAGACCACTCTGTCAGGTCCCAGGGGTCCCAATGCCTCAGGGTGGACTTGGGCAGCCAGAAGCTTGGCTGGCTGTCCTGTGTGGGGTGAGGAGGCTCAGAGCTCTGGAAGCACTTTTGGGACTAAAGAGGCCCTAACACAGAGCACTGGGGAGCAGAGAAAGGAGAATGTAAGGGAGTGGTTGGCTAATGTGGGAGGTAGGGCCTTTATTCTCCAGGGAAACATTCATTATATTGGAAATATAGCATTGAACGTGATAAAGTCTTTGATCTTATGGAACTTACTAGTTGGGAACTCAATGTGGAAACTAAGTAAAATGAGAGGGAGGGAAGCATTATCAGGGCTGTGAGAGCTTAAAGGGAGGCACTATTGGGCACTGAGAATCAGGAGGGCTTTGTAGGGGATGGGACTTCCAAGCTGCTATACTATTTTGGAGCAGGCTGTACTCTTTTTTCAGAGAACTTGGTCTTGGTTTGTGAATGTATGTTTGCAAGATTACTGTTTTCCTGTCTTGTCTCCTATCAGGGTTGGCAGGTGCCATAAGGGCTGGGAAAGAAGGTGCTTTGTTCACCACTTTATCGCCAATGCCACAGTAGATGCTGGATACAAATTTGCTGAATTAGTGAGTGAAGGTGAGTCTGGAAGGCTGTGTAGCAGTTAGCCAGGAAGGGAAGGTTTAGGTGTGAAGAATGTTCCACACAGAAGAGACAGCACGTGCAAGATCTGAACATCAAGAATTTAAATAACCCAGCTAGAGTACAAAGTTGGGGGTCAGAAGCAGGATGAGAACAGGGCACAGTAAAGATGGTTAAGGGGCTTGTGCTTGTCCCGAGAGCAATATGGAGTCTTTGGGCGGTTCTGGGTAGGGAAAGAACATAATCCTAGTAGAGACTTTTCTGAGCAACACCATTTAGAGTTTTCACCTAGGAGTCTACCATTTGTCACCCTCCCTTCCCTCCTCCTGTTTGCAAACTTACTGCTCACAGTACTGGCCAGTGTAGCCAGGTTCACAGGCTGTGCAGCGGTACCCACCAGCTCCCAGGCTCTCACAGGTGCGGGAGAACCTGTCAGGGGAGCAAAGGTCAAGTCATAGAACACCAACTCCCCATCTTGTTCCTTCCATGTCTGCCCGGAAAGCCAGTGCAGTGCCTTCTATCCCCCTGTGGGATTTTCTCCTGGGCCCTTGAACAAGGGCACTCACATGTTTTCTGGGTTGGTCAGTGGGCAGGCACAGGGCTGGCAGTCCTCAGGTGTCCCGGCTGTAGCATCTCCATAGTAGCCAGGAGCACACAGCTCACAGAACTCCCCGGCAGCATTGTGCTGGCATTGCTGTGAGACACAAGGATGTCAGACCCCAGTCATATGTCAAAATTCACCAGAAATTTCAAGTTTGTAAACTTATCTCAAAGAACTCGTCATGGACGGGCCCAAAGATTTCTTTTTTTTTTGCGACAGAGCCTCAAGCTGTTACCCTGGGTAGAGTGCTGTGGCATCACAGCTCACAGCAACCTCCAGTTCCTGGGCTCAAGCGAGTCTCTTGCCTCTGCCTCCCAAGTAACTGGGACTACAGACGCCCGTCACAACACCCGGCCGTCATTGTTGTTTGGTGGGCCCTGGGGCTGGATTCGAACCCACCAACTCAGGTGTACGTGGCTGGCACCTTAACCCGTTGAGCCACAGGCGCCAAGCTATGATTTCTTTATCTAGATATTCATCTCAGTGATGT
>CAUYON010090683.1:0-11574 GCA_963573935.1 Arctocebus calabarensis
GCGCTGTGGCGGGCGCCTGTAGTCCCAGCTACTAGGGAGGCTGAGGCAAGAGAATCGCTTAAGCCCAAGAGCTGGAGGTTGCTGTGAGCAGTGTGACGCCACGGCACTCTACCAGGGCGATAAAGTGAGACTCTGTCTCTACAAAAATAAATAAATATTAAACTCACAACCCTTTCCCACTCCTTAAAAAGAAAAAAAAAAAAAAAAAAAAACCTGTTTCACTTAATTGTCCTTGATGATGTAATACAGAATTTTAATTTTATTAAGTTAAACTCTCATCTTTTCATGTGGTGAAACATGTGGTGAAACAAATATGCATAAAGCACTTCTACTGCATGTAGAAGTCAGTGGTACTTTAAACAAGAGCCTCTGGGGGACGGCACCTGTGGCTCAAAGGAGTAGGGCACTGGCCCCATATGCTTGAGATGGTGGGTTCAAACCCAGCCCTGGCTAAAAACTGCAAAAAAGAAAAAAGAAAAAAAGAAAAAAAAACCAAGAGCCTCTGTGTGACTGAGTTTGAGCTGAAATAACTGGCTTTTTCCATCGGATGCCATTTTTACTTGAGTAAGTGTCAAAGTGTTTGTTCATACTTGGGTGTTCGGCAGATGTGTTCTTGAAAATGAATTAAGAGACTCTGCGCCTGTGGCTCAACGGGTTAAGGTGCCAGCCACGTACACCTGAGCTGGTGGGTTCGAATCCAGCCTGGGCCTGCCGAACAACAATGACGGCTGCAACCAAAAAAAAAAAGGCTGGGTGTTGTGGCGGGCACCTGTAGTCCCAGCTACTTGGGAGGTGAAGGCAAGAGACTCACTTGAGCCCACGAATTGGAGGTTGCTGTGAGCTGTGGTGCCACAGCACTCTATCCAGGGTGACAGCTTGAGGCTCTGTCTCAAAAAATAAATAAATAAATAAAATAAAATAAAATAAAAAAGAAAATGAATTAAGAGGTTCTGCGCCTGTGGCTCAATAGGCTAAGGCGCCAGCCACGTACACCTGAGCTGTTGGGTTCGAATCCAGCCCTGGCCCACCAAACAATAATGGTGGCTGCAACAACAACAAAAAAAAGGCCAAGCGTTGTGGCGGGCACCTGTAGTCCCAGCTACTTGGGAGGCAGAGGCAGGAGACTCACTTGAGCCCAGGAATTGGAGGTTGCTGTGAGCTGTAATGCCACAGCACTCTATCCAGGGTGACAACTTGAGGCTCTGTCTCAAAAAAAAGAAAGAAGTAGTAAACGAGAAAATATCATGAATGTTATGTAAATCAGGTTGATAAAATATCTCAGATTGCATGTAAAGCCCCCACACTGTACCCCATGGTTGAACTAATGTACACAGCTATGATTCAATAAAAAAAAAAAAGAAAGAAGATAAGAGAACTTGCTATTTCAAGTAAAGCTGTCAGTATTTGTTGCCAATGAAAGTAGAACTTTCCAGTAAAGACTAAAATTTTGGAAAACTTTTATCTATCAATGTGAGTTTGAGAGCTTCTTAGTACTAAAGTCTTTTCTGATGACATGAGTAGTGATGCTGATGATTTTGATATTATATGAGATATTGAGATTCATTCAAAGAGCAAGCTAGAACAATAGAGTTGAACACAGCAAAGTATAAATTGAACACTGATACAACTTTGGTACTTCTTTTATTTTTCTTTGTGACAGAGTTTCAGTTGGTCGCCCTAGGTAGAGTGCCATGGCCACAGCTCATAGCAACTTCCAGCTCTTGGGCTTAGGTGATTCTCTTGCTTCAGCCTCCCGAGTAGCTGGGACTATAGGTGGACACCACAACGCCTGGCTATTTTTTTGTTGCAGTTTGGCCAGGGCCTGGTTCAAACCTGCTACTCTCGGTATATGGGTCCAGTGCCCTACTCACTGAGCCACAGGTGCCACCCCAATTTTGGATTTAACATTCCAACTAGCGGCCCCTCCCCTTTTTTTTTCTGAGACAAGGTCTTGCTCTGGTTGTTCAGACTATAGTGCAGTGGTAACATCATAACTTATTGTAACTTCTAACTCCTGAGCTCAAGGGCTCCTCCTGTGTCACTCTCCAGAGTAGCTGTGACTATAGGTGGGCAGCACTGTGCCCAGCCATTTTTTTTTTTTTTTTAACTTTTTAGTAGAGACAGGGTCTTACTACTTTGTTCAGGTTGGTTTTGAATCCCTGGTTTCAGGCAAGCCGCCTGGCCTCAGCTTCTGAAATTACTGGGATTACAGGCATGATCCATGGAACTGGGTCCCCAACTAGCCTTTTAGAAACTAACTCTTGTTGAGTTTTGGTTAGAACTACTCCTTGTTGAGTATTTTTTTTTAAAGACAGTGTCTCAATACATCACCCCTCAGTACAGTGCTGGGGCATCACAGCTTACAGCAACCTCAACTCTTGGGCTTAAGTGATTCTCTTGCCTCAGCCTCCCAAGTAGTTGGGACTACAGGTGACTGACATAACACTCGGCAACTTTTTTTTTGAGACAGAGCCTCAAGCTGTCACCCTGGATAGAGTGCTGTGGCATCACAGCTCACAGCAACCTCCCATTCCTGGGCTCAAGCGAGTCTCCTGTCTCTGCCTCCCAAGTAGCTGGGACTACAGGTGCCGGCCACAATGCCTGGCCATTTTTTGGTTGCAGCTGTCATTGTTGTTTGGTGGGCCCGGGCAGGATTCGAACCCGCCAGATCAGGTGTACGTGTCTGGTGCCTTAGCCCGTTGAGCCACAGGCGCCGAGCCAACACTTGGCAATTTTTTTTTTTTTTTTTTGAGACAGAGCCTCTAGCTGTCACCCTGGATAGACTGCTGTGGCATCATAGCTCACAGCAACCTCCAATTCCTGGGCTCAAGCAAGTCTCCTGCCTCTGCCTCCCAAGTAGTTGGGACTACAGGTGCCCGCCACAATGCCTGGCCATTTTTTTTTGGTTGCAGCCATCATTGTTGTCTGGTGGGCCGGGCTGGATTCGAACCCGCCAGCTCAGGTATACGTGGCTGGTGCCTTAGCCCGTTGAGCCACAGGCGCCGAGCCAACACCCCGCAACTTTTTTATTGTAGTTGTCATTGTTGTTTAGCAGACCTGGGCTGGGTTCGAACCCAGCCTTTGTGTATGTGGCTGGTGCCCTAATCACTGAGGTACTGGTGCCTAGCCCCCTTGTTGAGTTTCAGTATCAAAAGAGAATATCCATAGTCATAGTCACTGGAAAAGGACTATGGAGAATATCCATAGCCACTGGAAAAGGCTGTTAAACTATTCCCTTTTATAGCTACATAGTAGTGTGAGGCTAGATTTTCTTCATATTTTTTCAACCAAAACAACTATCTCAACAGATTGAATGTAGATGCTATCTTCTATTAAGCTAGATCTTGAAGAGATGTATAAAAATGTGAAAACAGAGCTAAGCACGGTGGCTCATGCCTGTTATCATAGCACTCTAGGAGGCCAAGTTAGGTGGATTGCTTGAGCTCAGGAGTTGGAGACCAGCCTGAGCAACAGCAAGACTGCATCTCCACTAAAAATAGAGTAACTGAGATAACAGTTCGCTTGAGCCCAGGAGTTTGACGTGCTGTGTGCTA
This sequence comes from Arctocebus calabarensis, assembly GCA_963573935.1. Taxonomy (NCBI): domain Eukaryota; kingdom Metazoa; phylum Chordata; class Mammalia; order Primates; family Lorisidae; genus Arctocebus; species Arctocebus calabarensis. The sequence goes on from CAUYON010090683.1 coordinate 3,555, forward strand.
TGATGCCAAGGCACTCTACCAAGGGTGACAAAATAAGATTGTCTCTAAACAAACAAGTAAAAACAATGCTATTTTTCTCACCAACACTTTTTTTTTTTTGGAAAATAGTCACTTTTCTTAAAAGCATGTAATTAATGGATAATTTTAACACATTGATTGCCACACTAGAAAATAATTCTTTTTTTCTTGGGGCCATGGTTTTTATTACAAAAACAGAATAAAAACTTGGAAAACAGGCTTGGCGTCCATAGCTCAGTGGTTAGGGTGCCGGCCACATACACTGAGGCAGGTAGGTTTGTACCTAGTCCAGGCCGGCTAAACAACAGTGACAACAACCAAAAAATAGCTGGGTGTTGTGGCGGGCGCCTGTAGTCCCAGCAACTTCGGAGGCTGAGGTAAGAGAATCGCTTAAGCCCAAGAGTTTGAGGTTGCTGTGAGCTGTGATGCTTAGGTATTCGATGGAGGGCAACATAGTGAGACTGTCTCAAAAAAAAAAAAAAAAAGATGTTAAACAGTTTGATGAAAACATTTCAGATTGTATATGAAACCAGCACATTGTACCCCTTGATTGCACTAATGTACACAGCTATGATTTAATAAAATAAAATAAAAATTAAAAAAAAACTTGGAAAACAAAAAGATCCCTTTTTTTTCTCTTATTTTTGAGACAGAGTCTCACTTTGTCACTTTTGGTAGAGTGCTATGGCATCAAAGCTCACAGCAATCTCAAACTCTTGGGCTCAAGTGATTCTCTTGCCTCATCCTCCTGAGTAGCTGTGACTACAGGCGCCTGCCACAATGCCCAGCTATTTTTTGAGATGGGATCTGGCTCAGGCTTAGGCTGATCTCCAACTTGTGAGCTCAAGTAATCCACTTGCCTCCATCTCCCAGAGTGCTAGGATAATAGGTATAAGCCATCTTGCCTGGCCTTCAAAATGACCTTTTAAATTTAATGAAAAGTTTGATATTTTTTATTGTTTTCTGTGCATGAATTATATGCAACTCATGTGGTGCAAGAGTCAGTTTTTATATTACACGCCACATGAGTTGTTTGTGATTCACAGCATACTTATTTGTTTCTGAGAATTGAGTCTTTTTTTTTTTTTTGGAGACAGTCTTATTCTGTTGCCCAGGCTAAAGTGCCATGGCATCAGCCTAGCTCACAGCGACCTCAAACTCCTGGGTTTAAGTAATCCTCCTGCCTCAGCCTCCTGAATAGCTGGAACTACAGGCACTTGCCACAATGCCTGGTTTATTTTTTCTATTTTTAGTAAAGATGGGGTCTTGGTTTTACTCAGGCTGGTCTCTCACTCCTGAGCTCAAGTAATCCTCCAGTCTTCCTTCTTGGCCTCCCAGAGTGCTAGGATTATAGGTGTGAGCTTGAAAATTGAATCTTTTGTCATTCCACAATTAATTTAGTTGTGTCTGGAGTGCTGTGGACCTTCCACCTTTATACCAATTCTGTATGCTTCACAAGGCCCTGGGCTCTAAACTACTGTGAGTTACATACAACTTGCACAGCAGTAATTTTGTTAATAAAATTAATACATAGTGACCAGGCATGGTGGCTCTCGCCTGTAATCCTAGCACTCTGGGAGATCAAGGCGGGTAGATTGCTTGAGCTCAAGATTTGGAGACCAGCCTAAGCAAGAGCAAGACCCTGTCTCTACTAAAAATAGAAAAATTAGCCAGGTGTTGTGTTAGGTGCCTGTGGTTCCAACTACTCAGGAGGCTGAGGCAGGGAGATCATTTGAACCTGATCAAATGAGGTTGCTGTGAATTCTAACACCATGGCATTATATACCCAGGCCACTGGGTGAGGCTTTGTTTAAAAAAAAAAAAAAAAAATTAGCCGGGCGTTGTGTTGGGTGCCTATAGTCCCAGCTACTCGGGAGGCTGAGGCAGAAGAATCGCCTGAGCCCGGGAGTTGGAGGTTGCTGTGAGCAGCGTGATGCCACGGCACTCTACTGAGAGTGATAAAGTGAGACTCTGTCTCTACAAAAAAAAAAAAAAAAAATTAATAGGTATTGAAATTTTCTGTTTTTGTTTTGAATATAGTTATAAGTATTGATAGATACACCACACATAAGCAAAAATTCTTTGGTGTCTTCAGTAATTTTTAAGAGCATGTGGAGATTCTGAGACCAAAAAGTTCAAAAACCATTGGGTTCAAGCAAAGGGGTTTTATTGTTGTTTTTAAGATGGGGATGGGGGTGGCTGGTGATTGGTGGGGAAGCTGGAACAACAGCCAGGAACTAAAGTTTTGTTTGTTAGTTTTCTTTTTTTGAGACAGAATCTCACTCTGTCACCCTGGGTAGAGTGCCGTGGCATCATAGTTCACAGCAACCTCAAATGCTTGGGTGCAAGTGATCCTTTTGCCTTAGACTCCTCAGTAGCTAGGACCACAGGCGCCCATGATTCCTGGCTAGTTTTTTTTTTTTTTTTTCTATTTTTAGTAGAGATGGGGTCTCGATCTTGCTCTGCTCTCTAGCTCCTGAGCTCATGTAGTCCACTGCCTCAGACTCTCAGAGTGTTAGGATTATAGGTGTGAGCCACCATGCTGGCCTAGGAACCAGAGTTTTGAATGGTATTGTTTACTGGCATTTATGCAGGGGCATGACATGGTTAGATTTGTGTTTGAGAACGTTTCCCTTGACAGTAGGGTGGAAGAGGTAAGAGGTAAGACCAGAGGCAGGCAAATAACCAATGCTGAAGTTCCAGGAGAAATGACAAGGGCTAAGACTAGGGCTGAGTTTTGGGGGATAGCAAAGAAAAGGACACCTTTGATAGGCTTTGAGGTAGAGGGTTAACTCTATAATAGCAAATTGGTGCAAGGGTGATGCTGGGTAAGTGGGTGGACAGTGGTAAGTTGATATAACTGAGTGTGGGAAGCAGGGAGGAGGGAGACAAGTTTGGGCCCATAGTGGGAGGTCTCATAGGCTCAGTTTTGACAATCTCCTAGTAGAGGATTACTAATGTGGGTCTCCCACAGAGAATGGGACCGGGGCCGTGAGCGCCGCAGTAGGGGTGAATATCGAGATTACGACCGGAATCGTAGAGAGCGCTTCTCACCGCCCCGCCATGAGCTCAGCCCCCCACAGAAGCGCATGAGGCGAGACTGGTGAGATGGCAACAGTTTCTCCCTCTTTATTCTCCTTAGCCTCAATTCCACCAGGGCCTCAGGTCTCTTCCCTCATCTCTGCTAAAACCTTGATCCTTTTCTTTTCTCAGATTTCCCATATACCCATTGTTTCTTTGTCCCATTCACCCATTGTTTCATGCTATGTATGCTCCGCCCTCTGTCCCATTCACCTTGGTGCTCTCGAGAGATGATTCCCTTCTCTGTCTGACTTTTGTGTCCCCCACCCTCAGGGATGAGCACAGCTCTGACCCATACCACAGTGGCTATGAGATGCCCTATGCTGGGGGGGGTGGGGGCCCAACATATGGCCCCCCTCAGCCCTGGGGCCACCCAGATGTCCACATCATGCAGCACCATGTACTGCCCATCCAGGCCAGGTAAAGACCTGGGGTTTCAGGGTTCTTGGGAGGAGGGAGTTGGTAGGCATTGGGGAGAGCTTGGGGTTCCTGAAGGCTATGACTGGAGCCAGGTAGTAGGTTAGGCACACAGCAGTGCATGTGGGATGGTAGCAGTTGGTGCTTGGGATGATGTCCATGTTGGGCAAAAGAAGGAGGCAGCTGGCTACCTTGGTCCCCCCATCCCCTCACCTTCTTCCCCCACAATGACTTCCTGACTTGGCCCCTAGGCTGGGCAGCATCGCAGAGATCGACCTGGGTGTGCCACCACCAGTGATGAAGACCTTCAAGGAGTTTCTCCTTTCGTTGGATGACTCTGTGGATGAGACAGAGGCAGTCAAGCGGTATAATGACTACAAGCTGGATTTTCGCAGGCAGCAGATGCAGGATTTCTTCCTGGCTCATAAAGATGAGGAGTGGTGAGTGCCCCCACTACCCGACTACCTTTTCCTTGGCATGTGTCCCCTGGCTCTGCCAGTGGAGCTGCAGCCCTGTCCTCCTCCCGTTTCCCTTATCTGGAACTTCCTGGGGGTGGGGGATGGGAAGTATAACAGCAATGGCTGATGGGATCTTCCTTCAATGGCTGCCACGGCTCCCATCCCAATTCCGTTCCCTGCTGTCCTCAGAGAGTGGGACACCTCCAGGCCGCTGGCCAGAGCCACCTGGCCTCTTGGAGCAGCAAACTGTTTCCCACTTGCTGGTATGGGTCATTGTCCTTCCTGATTGATTGCCAGGACCCTGTGTGGCTGTGGCTTCCTCCCAAAAGCAACGAGTGAATCCAGATGAGAAAAGCAAAGATCTGAGGGTCGTTTGACAGAAAAAAAATTTTAATTTTTTTTTCCTTTTGTGGATGTTTTAATTTTAATCAACCATCTTTTCCCCCCTTCCTGCTCCTCCTCCTCATCCTCTTTCTGCTCCTCCTCCTTGAAAAGAGCCAGAACTGGGAACTACACCCGCTCATCGACGGAGCTCGGAGCAAACCCACCTCCACCCCCACCATACCCAGCCCATACATGAGCCCCTGGGCTGAGCCGCGCTGCCCCGGCCAGGCAGATAGGCAGGGTACTGCTGTGCACAATGCAGCAGTTTAGCTGAATGTGATTGCTCAGGCAGCTAGTCAGTCAGGGCCCCCACTGCGGAGTCCCGCAGGGGTGGGGCATCTGGGCCGGGCGCCCCAGCCAGGAGCCAGCCGGTGGCCCACCAGCCAGCATGGGCCCTGGGCACCGCTAGTTAAATCTTGAGCTCTGTTTGACCAAGCGGCCAAGGTAAAGATCCTGGAGGTGATACCTGCGGCTTTCCTTTCCTCTCACGCTCCACTTGTGATTCTGTTCTGTTCTGTCTTTGCTGTCCCCTCTTTCTAATTGCTCTCTATGTCTTTGTCTTAAATCTCTATGTACCCTTCCTTTTTTCTCTTCCTGTTCTTGCTCCCTGCCTAACACTTCTTTCCTCTTTTTTTTTTTTTCAAGTTTCTCTGTCTGATCTTTAAGTTTTCCCCTTTGTTTTTGATTTCTGGGACTTTCCTCACACTTTCATTTTCCTGTCTTTTCTCCTTTTTCTCATACTCCTATTTCTTCTGTTTTTTCCCCTGGAGGTCCTATTTGAAATGTTTTATTTGTTTATGTTCCATCTTAATCCTTTAGCCCTCTCCTTTCTCTATCCCTGTGGGCAGTACCTGAGGCTATAAGGGCACTTCAGTTTCTCCCTTTGGTCTTTCCCTAACCCTTCACCATCTTGCTTTTCTTCCCAAGGGGGGAGAGAGGTGTCCTGCCTTTTGGCTTTTCCTATCTGGTGCATTTCAGGTTTCCCTCTATCTTCCACCTAGGGGTGGAGGGAGTTGGTGGGAATAGTTCTTTTAATGACTGTAGTTTGGGGTTGGTAAGGAGAGGGAGCTTCTTTCAGGGCCTATTATCCTGAGTCTTCCTTCTGAAGCTGTGGGAAACATCTTTCTATGTTAGTGTTCCCAGAGACTTAGGGTAATAAATCTGTCTCCCCAGCCCTGGCTTCCCCCTGTAGTCACTGGTCTTGCCAAGTCCAGAGCTCTTTAATTCCTGGTTCTCCCCCACATCTTCTCAGAGCACAACCTCTGGTTCCTTTTAGGGTGTTGGGTGGTTCTAGTGCACCCCTATCCCCTTATCTCTCTGCTTTTATGAACTTTAGTGGGTATGAGAGGATGGGGGCTATACATTGACTTTTCTGGGCCCCTCCCCACATCCTGGCCCTGGCCTCTAGTGACTGTTTTGTCTTTCCCTACCTGCTTCCTTTTCAGGTTCCGGTCTAAGTACCACCCAGATGAGGTGGGGAAGCGTCGGCAGGAAGCCCGGGGGGCCCTGCAAAACCGACTGAGGGTATTCCTATCCCTCATGGAGAGTGGCTGGTTTGATAATCTTTTCTTGGACATAGACAAAGCAGATGCCATCATTAAGATGCTAGATGCAGGTGTGTGTATTTGGAGGGGTGGCAGACATTTGGGCCCTTTATGAGTGGGGGTATTTGGTAACCAAGATCTTGGTTGGGAAATGGCAGGTTGATAGAAGCCAGGGCTTTTGGATTGTGACATTTGCTTCCTTTGTTGGCAGCTGTGATTAAGATGGAAGGAGGTACAGAGAATGACCTTCGCATCCTGGAGCAGGAGGAGGAGGAGGAACAGGCAGGGAAGCCTGGGGAACCCAGCAAGAAAGAAGAAGGCCGACCTGGACCAGGGCTAGGGGAAGGAGAACGCAAGGCCAATGATAAGGATGACAAGAAAGATGATGGCAAACAGGTCTGAGAAATGGAGTCTCCACATGCTGCCTCGGAGAGTCTGGGAGGGATAGAGCATCTTTGGTGGGGGGGCCCAAAGGAGCTGGAACTAGGAAGTTGTGTGTGGGAGGTAGGCTGGAGGAAAGGTATGCTTTTGGGCTCAGCTGTGGAAGGTGGAAGGGGGCCCTCTGATAAAGGTTGAAGGGGAGAGTGACATGCGTAGTAATTGTCTTTACGTGTAGGCTGAAAATGATAGTTCTAATGATGATAAAACTAAGAAATCTGAGGGTGATGGGGACAAAGAAGAGAAGAAAGAAGACTCTGAGAAGGAGGCTAAAAAGGTAAGTTATTTCTTGCTTGAGGTCAGAATGTTGGGCTGGGGTCTGAGTTATCTAACTTATCCCTTCTGCCGTGGCTTTCACAGAGCAGCAAGAAGCGGAATAGGAAGCACAGTGGTGATGACAGCTTTGATGAAGGTAGCGTGTCGGAGTCGGAGTCTGAGTCTGAGAGTGGCCATGCTGAAGAGGAAAAGGAGGAGGCTGGTAGGTTTTATTTTCTATTCCTACGGCATGGGGGTGGGAGAGGTGAGAGGCTTGTGAATTTGATGGGAAGGTGGCTTTTAGGGAAAGACTTCTCTGATGGGGGGCAATAATAGCTTCTCTTTCCTTCCTACCAAAATCAGTAATAAAAATTCAACTCTTACCACTTTCTGTATAGAAGAAGCACTCAAGGAAAAGGAGAAGCCCAAGGAAGAAGAAAGGGAGAAGCCTAAGGATGCTGCAGGGCTGGAGTGTAAGCCTCGGCCCCTGCATAAGACTTGTTCTCTCTTCATGCGTAACATCGCACCCAACATCTCCAGGGCTGAGATCATTTCTGTGAGTGGAAAAATCAAATTCAGGGCAGGGGCTCGCACCTAGGATATGTTCCTTTGGGATGGAAAGGTAGAGAGAAGGCAGTTGGCACTGCCTTTGACACATATCTCTATTTCACTTAATAGGGAAGCCCCCTTCCTATCGGCCCATGCCCTTCAAGGGTTCGTCTTTATTGTGCCATTTGCTTTCGGGTGCTGGCATTCTTCAGCCCCGTATTGGGTTTTTCCCTGTCTGAGGATGAGAAGGATAGAAAGGCAGTTTCTTAGGGTTCTGAGGACAATGGGGATTGAATCACTAAGTAGAATTTCTCTTCCTCTGCTTCTTGCAGCTTTGTAAAAGATACCCAGGCTTTATGCGTGTGGCACTGTCGGAACCCCAGCCAGAGAGGAGGTGAGGAACTACATACCTTGGAGAGGTGAAAGGGGAAGGTTAATGGTTAATACCAACACCCTTGTGGATTGTGCTGACATTTTTTTTCTTGTGTAGGTTTTTCCGTCGTGGCTGGGTGACTTTTGACCGCAGCGTTAACATTAAAGAGATCTGTTGGAACTTGCAGAATATCCGAGTGAGTGCTCGGAATGGGACTATCTTGGGGAAGAGAAAGTGTGGCTCTCTATGACCACATGACTTTGGACTTCTCTATTCATTTGGTGGTCCATTCTGCACCCTCTTTCAAATCCGTTCATTAATTATTATTATTGTTATTATTATTTTTGTGACAGAGTCTCACTTACTAATCCTCGATAGAGTGCCGTGGTGTCATAGCTGACAGCAACCTCCAACTCCTTGGGCTTAGGCGATTCTCTTGCCTGAGCCTCCCAAGTAGCTGGGACTACAGGCACCCGCCACAACTCCTGGCTATTTTTTTGTTG
>CAUYON010090685.1:0-10734 GCA_963573935.1 Arctocebus calabarensis
GCCAGTATACCCTTCTAATTTTTCTATTTTTAGTAGAGACAGAGGTCTGGCTCTTGCATAGGCTGGTCTCAAACTCCTGAGCTCAAGACCCAGAGCATTTCCCTAAGCAATTTTCCCACCTCAGCCTCCCAGGGTGCTAGGATTACAGGCAGGAGCCATCACAGTCGGTCTTTTTTTTTTTTTTTATTAAATCACAGCTGCATACATTAGTGCAATCAAGGGGTACAATGTGCTGGTTTCATATACAATCTGAAATGTTTTTTTCAAACTGACATAGCCTTCATGGCATTTTCTTTTTCTTTTTTTTTTTTTCCCCCAGTGGTAAGACAGAATTTATTTACAGAAAAGAATACAGAAAACACTAAAGTTCCTGGTAGAGAGAGAGAACTCAAGTGGGGAGAGAAAAGCTCTCTCTGTTTCTCTCCCGGTCTTTCCCTATCTCCCCCTTTAGGCTTTTAGTCTCGGGGTATATATAGGTGTATGGATTCCTTGGCCAGGAAACGAATGAATACAGTCCCTTCCGCAGGGGACAAGGTGAATAAATGTATCAATGAATGAACATGGTCCCTTCCACCGGGGCAAAGTGAATGAATGTATCAATGAATGGCATTCATGGAGTTGAGGCCTAGGAAATTCACATGAAACTGACCTAGGCATAGGAAATGGGAGTTCCACATTTAGTCCTAAATATAAAGTGAAGGAGACACCAAGGCACAGGTGTCTCCTCAGCAGTTGTCCGGCTTTTTTGGCTATTAGAGCCTCCAATGGGGGTTGGAGGTCCCCCTCCTTGCCTGTCATCCAGCCCACTGGTTCTTCAGCTGGTTGTCGCAGCGCCGACACCACCAAGGAGGAAGTGGCAGGACTGCCAGCTCCGTCACACTTGGTCTTGATAAAGTCTTTCTGACCTAGAAAAGCGCATACCCATAATTCACACTGCTCAAGATACATTGGTTTTAAACTAACATAACATGTAGTATTGATAATATATAAACTGCATGAGATGAGATTAAAAATTTCTTTTCCCTCATTAGCACGGCACACAGAGGATTTTGGTTCTGAACCTTCAAGGCCATCCAGCTAAATCTTACAGTGACAAAGGAAATGGAGATTAGTGAGTTGGATCTAGCATCACTCCAGAAAAGCAAAGCAAGTGCTCTTTTTCTGCTGAATCCAATGCTGGTCCTAGATGGACGTTTTGATAGTGCGCAGTTTGAAGGATCACCCCAAGGGTGGTTGAGACAAAGTCTCTGCACAATTTTAGGGGATAGCACTCCCACTTATGTTGTGCAGGGTGAAAGGAGTGGCCTTGCAAAAATAACAAAAAATATTTAATCCCGCAATTTCCTAATAATAGTTACAGATCGAGCCTATGAATTCTTTTGCTAATAGAGTGGGCAAGGTATACCACTGTGCGTAGCAGTTTTGCTCACACTACATTAGCTCCAGCCCAAGTCTCTGAGAGAACCCAGGCTTCTTTCCTTTCTGAGGAAGACATCTCATCTGTTTTTTATGACTGTGTACTCTCAGAGGAGTAACCTGCTAACTGATTAACCACTGTTATCCTCCAGCAAATGCCTGAGTTGTCAAAGATGGGGAGACAAGTTCATGTTGCTTTTGAAGGAAGTCAGATGGTGCTAAGATGGCAGACCCAAGTCAGGCTCCGTGTCAGAGGATCTAGAATAAACCAGGGTCAGCTCAAGACTGCTAGGACCTGGGAGGAGAAGGAAAAGAAAAACAAAGAACAGTGCAGATTGCTAGAGTCTAGCTTCCTTCCTTCAGAACTTGCCCTGTGAATCAGTGCTATTCAGGTTGTTTGCCATCATGGTTTCCAAAGGACTGTATGCCATCAGAGCTCCCCTGGAGGGATGTGGCTATGGGTAGGCTATAAGTTTCATGAACTGGAAAGGAAGATGCTCTGTGGCTTTAGAAAGATGTCTAGGAAGTGGAAATTGTTAAAAATCCTTCTGCAGTACCTACTATGTGACGGGCCATGGAGGTGACTAAAAATGATGAAGTCTGGAGAGTCCTTTAAGTGTCCTCTATGGCTTCGTTTGATGCTCAGGCAGTCAGTTATTTTAATCATCAACAACAGTAAGTCTGGAGGATTGAATGGGTTGACCTTCTCTGTAGCACACATGACATGGCAAGACACCTTCCCACTCTTTAGGGGGGAAAAGGCCTGTCCTGGGTGAGGCTGTTCTGAAATTCCCAGGGCAAAGAGCTGGCTGGTCCACAAGGAATGTAGGGTAAGGGCAGGACAGGGACAGGGCTGCTGGAAGGTCAGGCAGGTATACACTGCGTAGGGAAATAAATTCTTTATTAGATTATTTTATCCTCTATGGCATATAGCCTGTAGTGTTTGATATCGATTTTCTTCTTTATATGGGACAGAAATGACTGTGCACTGAGATGTTTTTATATAGTACGTATCAGGTCTCAATGAAATTACTAAGAGGTGCTGTTGAGAAAGGGACTAAAGTGATCTGGGTGTCAGAACATTTCAAAGTCAGAATTAAGGGACGGAAGGTCGATCTTTTTAAAGTGAAAATGCAATTTTGATAATAATTCAGCAGTGAATACTGATTCATTGCTAAAGGCAGTTCTTGCTAGAAATGTTCTTGCTAAAGGCAGACAGACACATAGAATAAGTGGTGTATAAACCAACGTCAGAGCAGGAGTTCGGTGAGAATGGAAACCACCTATCCCCGTGCAGTTATGTGGTCCACCTTAACCTGAGTTTAATATTCTGCTGTATTCCTTAGAATAACTTTCCTATTATAGGAGACTCTTGCCCAAGCCAGTGAATTACTTGTTCACTAAAGGAACAATTTATAGGAAATAGAAACTCTGCAATAGAAAGCAGAGACTGTTTTGTACCAAGACTGTTTGACCCCTTCACTTGTTTGTTTTTCCCACTAATCCTAACTTATTGCATCCCAATCCTTATTCAATCCTAATTAACCATCCCTCCATTCAAAGAGCCATCTCAAACCCAAAGGGATATAGAATGCACCATTACAAAGAGACTTCTCTCTCTCTCTTTCTTTTTCTTGGAAAGCAAATACTATTTACTAAGAGCTTCTACAGGAAAGGATCAGCCATCATCATTTTTGGTAGAAACCCTAAAAAGGTTTTCTGAACTTCCCTTATCTGTCTAAGAGCAGAGCTTCCCCCCAAATAATTCACCTGCCATAAATCCCCTTCCTGGGAGGTTCACAACCAGGGGAGATTGCCCCCTGTGACTGGACACTGGAAATTAGCAGCGGGATAAGAAACCACGTAAATACACGTTGTTGTCATAAAACTTAAAGGCCCATTTATCCTTCCTAAAAGTCATTTGTTGCCTCGTAAGCGATCTTTCTTCCTTCTCTGTCTAGTATTAAGATGGCAAATAAGCCCCCAATTCTCCAACTCAGAAAGTCCACCTTTCTGAGTTACACCTTTCTGTGGTTCCCATATACACTGGTGAATAAAAGGCTATTTTCTCCCTTGCTAGTCTGGTTGTTTAATTTGTAGGCCCCATGGACAGGCCATGAAAGAGTAGAAAAGAAGTTTTCCCTCCCTAACAAACCAAATTCCCAAATCTCAATAAAATCGAAACTTTCCCCTCCAACTCCAAGATGCTACCTAAACTCTGTGGCGATGGTGTTCTTTCTCACCATGGGAGCAACATAGCCTTGTCTTCTCAACCTGGTGCTGGTGATGTTTTGAGAGTTAGCACCTGACACTGGCTTTCAAAGAGTGGTGAAAAACCTCTCTTTACAGAACAAAACAGGTTTCCATTCAGCTGGAGTATTACAGTTTTACTGGAAACCACAGAAAAACTCCTTGTAGACAGGAGACAATTCTTGAAAATATTTGAAACAGATTTCTGCCAGAAATTAATTTGTGATTATCTGAAAATTATTGGAGGTCGAGCATATTGGTGGGTAGGGATGGAATTCCTCATTAGATCCCAAACAGAGAGGGAGTCCTGTGTTTTGATTTGTAAGGCCCTAAAGGCCCTGTAAGATATTAATTCTACAATTAAACAATTAGTTTGAAGACTGGATGGAGCTCATCCCTCACAAACTCGGATCACAACATGTTGTCTGAGTTGAATTCATAAAACACTTGTGGCTGTAGCAGAGTTCATTAAATAATTTGCCATCGTTCAACTGGCTGCTTCGTCTGCTCCCCTGAATACTAATCAGGTGGCTGATAATGGAAGGCCTGCACATAATCAAGGGATTCTTCCCTGTCCTCTTCCCAGGGGTTCATCAGTGTTCAGCAAAAGGTGAGGTGCACACCTTCAGGAATAGATGTATACCCCGGTTTCCTGGGAATAGCGACCAGGCAGTACCATCTTCTCCAATTCTGTGACCATCATTTGCAGAACATTTTTTCTGCCTTTTAGATTGAGTTAAAATGAGATTCTAGACTCTGTTCTTCCCTATAATAATAAGGCTGTTATTTCAGCAGCCCAAAAGGTCAGCCTAGTTCCAGAGGCTCTGATTGGTGTTTCCACCAGAGGAAGGGTACAATTAAAATAATTATTATTTTGCCATTATAATGAAAATTGGATACCTAGAAGAAAACAAAGGCTGATTTTTCAACTGTCACAAAAGGGTAGTACAGAAAACACGTGGACAGCCCTAGATTTAGCAGGAAGATCTATACATGGCAATTAAAATTGATCATAAGAATTAAACTGATTAATAAGGAAAACAGGAAGACGTTAACACTATGCTTTGGAACAGTACGATTATAGTACCATTTGGAAGAGGCAAGCCAACACCACCAGAATTATTTTACAAAAATGATTTTTGGATCTTCCAGGTATTTTAAATGGCAAAAGTTTTATTAACTTTATCCACAGATATAATAAAGACAATACAAACAACGTTAAGGGCAGTTATGTGGCAAGAAGTGATATAATACAGATAAGGAAAATGAAATTATGGCCTTGTAAGATTCGATCTCAGGTACCTTAGAGAATTGGCTCTAGGACTGGTTATGAGGCCTAAGCAAGGATGAAATTGCTCTTCAGGGGGTGGACTGCATGGAAACCAAAATGACATCAAGCTTCAATAATTCAATTATAGGGAAGGCTGAGTATGATGGGTTTGTTTCCAAGAGAGCACGAGAGAGTTCTGGTTGGTGTCTTAATTGCTGTTTTAGAGATAATGAAGACAACTAGAAAAAATTCAAACAGCTCTTCAAATTTGTCCAAAAAACACACAGTAAGAGGAGATGAGACAGCAAAGTCCAATGTCTAAGTGTTTGACAGTTGACACAAAGGATGCTTTGTTTAGGAAAACATCAGAAGAGAGTCTATTAAGAGCTGAAATAATACCAAGGAGACAATAAAAAAAAGGGGGGGGGGAGGAAGAAAAGAAAAAAGAAAGAAAGAGAAATAAATTGGCAGAAATGAACAGAGACCAGATAGTGTCAAGGTGTGCCAGACACAATAGTTCTTTTCTTTCCCTAGGACATTTGAGATTCTAATGAGGAGAGCCACTCCATCCTGCCCACACTACCACCGAGTCAAAACTGTGACTCTCAGGGAGAATGAGCAATGACAGGAAATCTTTTGCAAATGAATCTAATGGGCAGTCAATTCCACTCCTGCTGGAAGTCCCAAGATCCCCAGCAAGATCTGTTTTGGAGCAGGAAAACCTAAGCCTCCTGTATGCCATGCTAATGTTAATGACTCCCCCCACCTCATCCCTCCTCTGTTTCGGGAGACTGAAGGAGGAAAAGCAGTCTGGAAGACCTGTTTCCCAAAGCCATATTGTTAGAAGGCTTAGGCATTGTCTCCCAATTAAATACATCTGGACTGACTCGATTTTAGATTGAATTTGACTAAATTGTTTAAATGTCAAGCAGATTCAGCTCCACCGTGTCCTTGGAAACACAGTATCTTCCAAGCTGCCACACTGCTCTGTGTGTGTATGAAAAGGAGCGGGTGGGGGAGGTCGATTCTGATCAACAACCACTCTTTGAGCTCGTGCCATATACCTGGTTCCGTGACTCAGAGCCGTATAAAGGTATGATGCCTGTTTAGGGGACGTTTACAACAGTGTGGAAGCATTTATTCTTCTTCAAGTGTGAGATTGAGAACTCCTTAATGGTGAACGGCCATGCTGTATTCATCTTGAATCGGCTCACTTCCAGACGAAGCATTAAAATATTTGAGAAATGATCAATGGAAGACTGTCCGTTATTAAGGGGCAAAAAGGTCCAAGTAAATAAAAATAATGGAGCAGTCAAAACTCAGGACAAATAAGGGGGAGGGAATGATACTTGAACTTGAATCCTTAGAAGGCGTGGTTGGGGGTGGAGACTGCAGGCATGTGACTTAACCTCTTGAGAGTACAGAATTATTTCCTTAGAGTTTCTAAATTGATCCTGAATAAAATACCCCAAACCTCCAAAGGTTGTGTATTGGATTTTAAAAACAGTACCGTGCAGTAGAATTATGCAGCCTGCCAAATGCCTGTTCCCTCCAAATTGCCAACACAACTGTTGAAAAGATAAAACTGAGTTTTTTGCTTATTGTGGCAAAGGAGAACACCAAGGAGGAAGCTCTGGCAGGGGATAGCCAAGGTTTGGTTTTACTGAGGTTTGAAGTTTGACTTAAAGTGTGTGGTTCAAAGCAGGAGCCAGGTTAGGACTGGGTAGGGATGATGATCCCATCATTTTTAACGAAGAGTTTGAAGGGTTTGGGGGCATAAAAGGCATCTTGCTGTTTCCTACTGAAGAGTTGATGGATGTTTTTGGAAATTGAACTAATGAATGATCAAGTTATTTGCCTGGGCTAGAGTCTTCAGGAATAGTGAAGTTATGCTAAAGAAAACAGTTCCCGGGTCTATGAATCACGCTATAATCATGGTACTTTGGGAGGCTGAGGCAGGCAGATTGCTTGAGCTCAGGAGTTTGAGACCAGCCTGAGCAAGAGTGAGACCCCATCTCTACTAAAAATAGAAAAACTAGCTGGGGGGTTGTGGTAGGCACCTGTAGTCCCAGCTACTTGGAAAGCTGAGGCAGGAGGATCCCTTGAATCTAGGAGCTTGAGATTACTGTGATCTTTGAAGCCACGGCACTCTACCCAAGGTGACAAAGTGAGTCTCTGTCTCAGAAAAAGAGAGAGAGAAATGGCAAAGTCATATTTATCTTGGCAGTAAACTGGGTGCACAGGTGCACAGGTGGGTAGTTTTGGTGATCAGTGCCCAAAGTCTGTGTAGGGATAGTTGGTTCTCAATCCTCTTTACTGGATAACAGCAAAGGAGAGGCCAAGGTGCCAGTGAGAAGGGTGACAGGTGTGGAGAAGGGTCTGACTTGCCAGCCATGCACAGTCTCACTGATCACCTCGCTCCAGCTGGGTTATTTTATCACCACTGGCTCCATTTCACTGTTAAAATAAGAATAGTGCTACTCCTTGGGATGCACTTACGAGGTGCTAGCCTCTTCATTTGTTGATTCATTGACTTCTTACAAAAACAGAGGATGACCCAGGCTTAATGTGGCCTTTGCCTCCATGCTCAGTCTGGATGCCTAGAACTGGGAACAGCACCTGTGTCCTTTCCTCTTTGTCTGCCTTCATTAGCATACTTTGCTTTTCCAGAGAGGCTCTTACAAGGCAGATAGGTGGATTGCTCAGTATGGGACCCATTAATTCTTCAAATGACCCATCAATTCTTCACTGAGGCTTGGGTGCAGTAGTTCGTGCCTATAATCTTAGCACTTTGGGAGGCCTAGGAGGGAGGATCACTTGAGCTCAGGAGTTTGAGGCAAGCCTGGGCAACAGAGGGAGACCCTGTCTTTACAAAAATTAGAAAAATTGCTGGGTGTGGTGGCGCACTGGTAGACCAGCTACTCAGGAGTCTGAAGCAGAAAGATGACTTGAGCCCAGGAGTTGGAGATTGCATTGAGCTATGGTAATACCACTGCACTTAGGTGACAGAGAGAGAAACTATCTCCAATGACAACAAGAACAACAACAAAACCCCTCTTCAACAGTTTGTATACTAAAATCCTTTGCTTGGCTTTGAAAGCTTCACCTCCATCTTTCTACAACCCTTGATGGTTGTGTTGTAATCCTTCCCCAATCCAAGCCAAGCCACTGCCTTGAAAAACTCACCTTAAGTCAGATTTCAAATTCTGAGTAAGTTCTAATCTTGCTTTCTCCCCCTGTAAGACTCCAGAACTCCATGGTGGTTCACTGCGGTAAACTCTTTCAGTGTGATTAACAAGAAACTCAGCTTTGTACCATTGGTGGACCACATGGTTCCTACCCACAAATATGTAAATGATAAGCATTGGGGCTGGGATTCAGCACCAGCTTTCCTCCCTTCCAACGCCTTCTTTCTTAACCACCACATAGAGTGCTTTTCCTGGGGGATGTTGGGATTAAAACTGTGGGGAGAGACTTGAACAAAAACAAAACTTTAGAACCAAAAAGCAAACATAAAATCTCCAGAGTCAAACCAGCACCTGAAAGTTATTCCACCCAGGCAATTTTCTTTTGCATTAGACACAAGTCTATGTGATTATGTAACAGAAAATTGACTCTGCAAAATAACTATAATTGTACCATCTGACAAGTAAACTACACGAGAGAACAGCGAATTCCTCTTAAATGAATACCTTGTAAAGGGTTAGTGAGAAGAACTAGATACATATAGGTCCTACTTTTATTTTTTTGCTGACAAATACCCTTTGTCAATATTCTTTCACCAGCTGTTCATTTTAAAAGGCGTCAATGTTTTTTTTGTTTGTATCCTGTTTGCTGTCTGGTACAATTACAGAGTAAATGAAGTTGGGTACCACAAGATGCATTATGCCCTTCACTCTAGAGTAAGCTGTACTTAGGTTTGCAAGAAATTTCTATTGTAACCCCAGGTTTTATTCTACTGGAACTTTCCAAAACATTATTCCTTTGGGGTAAAAATTTTCCTTGCTTCTTTTGAGGCCAAGAAAAAAGAATTTTTTTTTTTTCTTTTTGGAACATAAGAAAAAGATTGCCTACAGCTGCTTCTGAATTATGGGTGAATTAAATCAAAGAAAAGTTATTCCTATTATAAAATATTTTATAATCTCTGCAAAACTCAACAAATGAATGTTGTCCCAACAGAAACTCTCCATAACATGAGGAGTTATAGTAAAGGCAAATTAATTCTATATTCTAATTGTTTTGGTTTCTAGGTGAAGGAAACTAAACAACCCTACCTTGTCAAAATATTAATAAAGCAAATGGTGAATTTGGTAAATTCAAATGCTTAGCCTTTGCAAAAAGAAGAAAAATGAAAAGACAACATTCTTTCTTTGCTTATTGGCAAATATTTACTAAATGTCTACTTCCTACTAAAAATTCTGTGTCCATCATATTGAATCTCTCTGATACCCCAGTGGGGTGGGTACAGCTTTGCAGATGAAAATACTGAAGCACAAAGTGACACAAATTAGAAAAACAACTAAACACAATGAACATTTAGTAAATCAATGTAAATTAATTAATTCTATTCAATGAATACCTGCTGTGTGCCATTAAGACCACAAAGATAAGGAAGAAAGATAAACTTTCTGCTCCCAGAGACCTTATAAGCACTTCAACTGTGCAATTTAAAATTGGACACCAACTTTATGGCCACCCTGTATATTATTCCTAATTCTGTCCATGGTTCTGTGAAAGATACAATCTTTGGGGGAATGTTAGGGGAAAGGACCCCGTACACCATATAGTAAAAGAAAAAGTAATACTGCCAAGAGAATGGTAATAATCATCTCCTCAACATTTAGATTCTAAATATCTTAAAATGTTAGTATTGGAGAGACATGATTGTAATAAGGCTGTGGCTGACCTATGAATCATGATGATTGTTTTAGAGCTTGAAGCATTTGTAGGAGTAGAAAATCTAATTTTTTTCATTTTCAAACTCGATCTCTAGGTGGCCCACACAACGAGAGAGGGATGTAGACCTTGGGAAAAGAAAGCAGGAACAAAGGGAAAGAAGGCTGTGTCCTCCATTCAGAAAGAACAATTACATTATCTGTTTTAAATATTAATTTATAATATTATTGGAAGAAAGAATTCCACTGCTATGAATAAAAAAAGAAAGAAGACATTTCAAAATCATTTACCTAGTCCAAATCCTTTTATATCCACTATATCATTTCTCCTCTGAAATGAGATGAATAAAAAATAAGAATAACTAGATTAGTGAATGGTCAAGACGAGATATCAGATGTGATCGGAATTAATGCAGATTGTCATCCTGTAGATCTTACCCAAGAATTAATTTCCATGTTGAAGAAGCCATGAGGATCACACAGTTCAAGAGGCCTGGGTTTATTCCCTTCATTAACAAGGGAGTTCAGATCGAAGATGGAGCTGTAAGATAAAACATCATTTAGCGAAGACCACGGTAGAAAGAAATTGTCCTGTCCTGCGGGACGCGGTTATTCGTGGGGGCCAGGGGGACCGAGCCTGAAAAGGAATGGGCGAGAAAGAGAGAACGAGACCAAGCAGGTTTCTTGTCAAGGTCCGTTTAATGGCGGCGGAAAGCCAGTTTTTAAAGCTTACAAGTGAGCAGGGGGCGGAAGGGGGGGGATAAGGGAGCGCGTTGTTTGCTGATAGACAGGTTTGAAGTTCCAGCTATCGGCTGGTTACGCGGGCGTGGGAAGGTAAAGAGGGCGGGGTATAGCTGGAGTCTTGCACTGGCTGGGGCGGCGGTGTGGTGAGGCTTGAATGTC